>PYSQ01000243.1:0-48074 GCA_003049435.1 Nakataea oryzae
TATAGCGGGAACAGTAGATTTTATAAATTGGGAAAAATATAAACCCAAATAAGTTTTAACCTTTATATAATAATAAAGGATTGGAAAAACCTTTTTTAATATTAAACCATATACCGTAATTTGCTTTATATCGGCAAATATACGTCCAAAATACACCATTTTTAGTATCGGTATACGATTTATATGGTAAAAACTCCAATATAAATCCATTTTTATAAATATCAATTTAATACGTTTATAAAAGTAGGTAGGATTAGGCCAATTTCTTTTATAAACCATTTAAATTTAGATAATGTAACGGCTTTTGTTAACGGATCGGCAATTTGTTCCGGATCGTTAATATGTAGTATTTTAACCTTTTTATCGGTAACGTTTTCACGTATAAAATGATAAGCGATATAAATATGCTTAATTTTTTCGTAATGCGTATTGTTTTCCGATAATTGTTTAGCGGATAAATTATCCGTTAAAATTAAAGGAATACCGATAGTTTTTAATAACGGAAATTTATTTAAAATTTTATTTAAATAAATATAAACGTTATTAATATAAATAGCTTCTTTTAGCGCTTTGGATAAAGCCATATATTCGGCTTCCGTCGATAAAGACGATATTGTTTTTTGTTTTTTAACGCTCCAATTAATAGGATTGTTATCAAACAAAGTAACGGTAGCTTCCGTACTTTTACGATCGTCTAAATTTCCAGCCCAATCCGTATCGCAGTAAATTTTTATAAGTGAATTTATATTTAACAAATTGCAATTATAAAATAAACCGTAATTTAGATAAGCGGTTAAATATTGCCAAACCCTATTTAACGCTTTAAAATGCGTTTTATCAGGATTTAACATATATCGGCTTAATAAAATAACCGTATATGCTATATCGATACGCGTTTTTAATACTAAATATAGCAACGCACCGATTTGGCATTGGAAATCGTGGATTTCTCTTTTTGAAGCTTGTAAAATACTTTTTCGTAATTTTAAGCCGGGTATAGCTGGCGTATCAACCTTAGGATATCTTCTGCCAAATTTGTCCAATAAAGCCGTAGTATATTTAACCTAGCTTATATTAACTGTTTTTAAATTACTATTAATAATAATTTCACAGCCTAAAAAAGAATATAAATTCCTAATAAGGACTAATTCGATTTTTTCTGAAATTTTATTAAAAATTTCTTTAATTTTATCTTGATTTGGACCCGTAACGATTATATCGTCCACGTAGCAAGCCAAAATAATATTAAATTCGGGTTGTATAAAAACAGCTTCGTTATAAGGAAATACGATAAATCCGTATTGTAATAAAACACTTTTTAAATGGTTATACCATAAACGGGGTAATTGTTTTAACCCGTAAAGTGCTTTATTTAATTTGCAAATATAAGAATTATTTGCAAATCCGGTTGGTTAAACCGTATAAATTTCCTTATCGATATTAGCATGCACAAACGCGTTTTTAACGTCGTATTGTTTAATTTGCCAATTATTTTTTATAGCGATTATAATAATCAGTCTGTAAATTTCTGGACGACAGGTAGTTGAAAATGTTTCCAAATAATCTAAACCAAAAATCTGGTTAAACCCCTGTATAACCCATCGGGCTTTATAACGGATAATATTACCGTTTTTATCGGTTTTTAATACAAAAACCCATCTTCCCCCTAAAACGTTTTTTCCGTTATTAAGGTTTGAAATTAAAGTCCAAGTATTTTGTAACTCTAATTTATCAATTTCTTCTTGCATAGCTTTTAACCATTCTTCCTTTTAAGGAAAATTTATAGCTTACTTATACGTTTTAGGAATTTTTATAATCCTAAAAATCATATTAACTTTTTCCGTTAATAATATAATTTCGTTTTCTAATTCGAATAACAAATTAATATATTCGTAATTATCGAAATTATTAATATTTTCGGATAATAAATTAACGTATTCCGTAATATTAGAATCGTTATCGTTATCGAAATTATCGTACTTTTTAAATTCCCCAGGAGGTTTTTCCTTAGGTAAATTTATTGTAATAGATGGATTTTTAGCGTTTTTAATATGCGATTCCGCAATTATTTGCGTTTTTAAACGTTTATTGCCGTTTTGGTCGTAATTGGGATCCGTATCGTTATCCGCGTTTAAAACGCTTATATTGATAGGACTAATAACGGGATTTAAATCGGTAGGACCGTTTAAACCGTTATTAATAATATCCAAAATTTCTTCCGTATTTTCGGAAATATCGCTAGATGTATAATCATCTTGTACTTGTATTTCCGGCAATTTAAAATCCTTAAAAAGGTTTTGTTTAGACGGTAAAAATACGTTTTCGAAAATTTTAACATCTCTTAACCAATATATTTTACGGGTTTTTAAGTCCCATATTTTGTATAAATTGGCTTCGTTTCCAAAACTAATTAATATACCAGGTAAACCTCGTTTATCGAGCTTTAATTTGGGTTTATTATTTTTATAAAATAATAAACTTCCAAATATTTTAATATTGGAAACGTTGGGTAAATACCCGTTTTTTACTTCGAAAGGAGTTTTTCCTATTGAGGAATGCGGCGTCCTATTATATAGGTAAACGGCTATTAATACCGCTTCTCCCCAAAGGAATCGAGGTAAATTGGCATTATATAATAACGCTCGTACTTTTTCCATAATTGTACGATTTGGGCGTTCTATAAGACCATTTGGCTCTTTTGTATAAGGAGCTGTTTTTTAATGCGTTATACCCGAAATTGATAATTCTTTATCAAAATCTTCGTTTATAAACTCTTTACCGTTATCCGTAGCAAAAATTTGGATTTTTGCTTTTATATCGTTATTTTCCGCTTTTTTACGGTAATCGATAAATGCTTTTAAAGCTTCGGATTTGCGTTTAAGCAAAACGGCTTCCAAAAAACGAATTTTTCGGTCCAAAAATGTAATAAAATACCTATAACCATCCCAAATTGTAGGTTTTATAGGGCCGCATATATCGCTAGCCACTTTTGATAAATATTTTAATTTATCATTTTTATCCGTATTTAACGGTTTTCTGTGCCTTTATTCAAGCATTTTTGCTTCGGCACAATAAATACAATTTTGTATATTAAAATTGTTTTTATTAGTTATTTTATTATAACCCATTGATTGTTTAATTAATCGATTTAAAGCTTGTTTATTTATATGCCCTAAACGATTATGCAATAATTGCAATTCGATTGGGTTATTCGTTTCTTTAGTAAATAATAACGTTTCAACGTTTTTATTACTTAAAGATTTATTCCTTATAGGAATTTTAGCTTTAATAGGTAAATAATATAAATTATTAAACTTTTTACCACGAGTAATAATTTTACCGGTATTATTATCAAATAATACGATAGAATTAAACGTAATTAAAACGCTTGTATTTCGCATTTTGGAATGTGAAATTAAATTTACACCCAATTGTGGGATATAAAGTGCGTTTTTTATAAGTTTTTTAATTTTTATATCCAAAAATTGGATATAAACGTTACTAATACCTCCTATTTTTATCGATTTAGCTTCACCCCATTTAACTGTTTTGTTTAATGGTCGTAAACCGTAAAATAAAGCCTTATTACAAATAATAGTACTTGTAGTACCCGAATCGGCTATAAAATTATATTTATAGTCGTTTTCCTTTACCGGTTTTTCGGTATTAAATCGTTTAATTAAATTTATAATAGATTTATTTGTTAACGATTTAAAATCCGATAAAATTTCTGGATTATTTGGAAAATCGGTATTTGTAAATAAGCTTACCTTATCGATATCGGTATCCGATTTAACGGTTTCCGTAATAGAAAGGTTGGCTTGGTTACGGTTTTTTCGACCGTTTTTATTCGATTTAGTAACTTTGTTACTTTTATTCGAATTATTTCCGGATTTATTCGATTTATTTAATCGATTATTACCGTTTTCGTTGTTTTTAATTAATTTTTTAATTGTATAACAACTTTCGGTAATATGGGTATTATTTTTATGAATAATGCACCATTTTTGTTAATTTCAATTGTTTTTCCCGTTAAAACGTATATTAAACGTTTTTTCGGAATCAGAATCTTTTGTTTTTCCGGCTTTTCGGCGGTTTTCGTCCATAATATTGGATAAAAGTTGTTCCGTATTATATGCATTTAAATCATTACGATAAGAAGCGTATATATTGGATTTAAACCCTTCATAGGATTTATCCAATTTTTCCAAAATCCAGGCATTTATAAAAATGTCAGATATATGGATATTTTTTAACGAAAATTCGTTAATAATTTGGCGTACTTCATTAACGAATTTATTTAAATTGTTTGGGTTACAATTTAAATTAAAAAATCGTTTGAAAAGTACCGAAAGGGTAGAAAAACCCTCTTTATCGTAAAGATTTTTAAGTAAATTCCATGCTTTATCGAGGTGGGTAATGCCGTTTAAATGTATAAGCGGGCCGTTTTCAAGTGTTTTCTTTAAACAGGCCACTGCTTTAACGGTATCCCAAATAGGTTTTTCGAAAAGCTGGATTTTAAGCGAATTTGGTATTAAATTTGCCGTTTATTTTTCCGAATTATTATTTTCGATTTCGGAATTTTCGTTTTCTAATTCGGTATCCATAATTTCGAAAGGGATTTCCGTAGTTTTTGTTATAATTGGCAATTCCAATTTAACAAACGATTTTAACATATCGTCGATAAAAACGATATATCTTTCTTCGATAAAATAAGCTTCGGCGCGAATAGCCCAAATTTGATAATTGGATTCGCCCTTAAGCTTTTCTCCGTCGTATTTAGTAGGCATTTTTTATTTTGTTTTTAAATCGTAGCGGTATTTATAAAACAATACGTTCCTAAGTTTTTTTAAAAAAAACCCGTACTTGTAAAAGTAATATAAAGGGACTTTTCGGAATTATAAAAAACGAAAATAAAGCCGTAAAAATAACGGAATTAAAAATCACGTATATGCAAAAACCAAGGGTTTTTATTTAAAAAACTACCTAAATAGAAAACCAAAGGTTTTATTTAAATAAATCGAAAAAGCTGGAATCCAAATGTAATAATTCCGATAATTTTTCGTAATTGCGGTTTCGGGTAATGCCGATAATCGAAATGCCGGAAATGGTATAATCCCAGTTTAAAACGTCTATTTCAACTAATTCGATTTCGGGTTTGTTACGTAAAAACGTAATAATATCGTAAGGGTGGAATAAAACGTCCGTAAAATAACGAGAAAATAAGAGATTTTAATAAGCCCAATTAGTAATATATAAAATAAAGGTAGTTGCGTTATCGAATTCCGAATCGGGGTTAAATTTAACGAAAAATGAAGTAGATTTTTCTTCGATCCACTGGTAAATTTCGAAATTGCAATAAAAATAATCCGGTTGGAGGTAATCGCTGGTATAAACGGTCGATTTTCCGGATTTTAAATCCAAATAATTATAAAAGGGAAATTGGTCGATATATAGGAAAAGGTTGGCCGATATTTCAAATATAATAAAGGTATGGCGATATGGTAATTTAATCCAAATACGGTGGACGGCTTGAATTTCTTCGGGATTTAAAGAATCTGTTTAAATAGAAGGAGGGCAGGTATTAAAACCAGTAATTTGTTAAATTTCGTTATTGTCGACGTATTTGTTATACTGTAGGAAACCCATATAATAGTTTTGAAAAAAAATAGGGATTTTTCTGATTTTAATAATGGTCCAAGTGCCTTATTTAATTGAAAAATGGTTAAGATGTTAAAAGAAGAGTAAATTCGAATTGTTAGATTTAATAGTTAATTCGATGGTTTTTCTTCTTTTTTTTAATCATTCGGAGGGCAGTCGAGCTGGTTTATGTATTCGGTGAAAGAGCCAGATTTTGGCTATTACATGAAGGTCTTTTCGGCTTAATCGGAGCTAGATTGACGGAGTTCCGAAGAAAAACGAAACGTTAGACTTCGGATGAAAAAGCTAAATGCCGGACTTCCGAAGGGTCGGGCGTTGCAGCCGCTTTAACCTATGCGTTACAGGGTAGGTAGGTGCGCTACAGGCGCTTTGGCCGATGCGTTGCAGGGTAGGTAGGTGCGCTGCAGGCGCTTTGGCCGATAGGTTTCAGGATAAGTAGGTTTTTAAATATCAGACGGAATTCGGATAAAAAGTTCCGTATCTTTGCGAAAGAAGGTCCGATTTTATCGAAAAGGAGTGCTCTGGATGGAGAAAATTTTGCTCTATAAGATAGAGGTATCCTAGGGGCGAAAGATTGCTTCCTGGAGGAGCTATTCCTCAAAAAGAGAAAGGTATCAGCAAACCAAAGTTGCTACCATGTTAGGATCAATGCTGATAGGGGAAAATAATATATTAAAGAGATCTTTGCATTATGCGGTAAAGCACTGCATTGGATGCTCTTTTACTGGATCCCTTAAATGAGGAAATCCGGTAGTTTATATAGATAGATATTCCCTTATTAACAGGGTTTAACCCAGTTCGGATAACCGGATTTCCCTATAACTTATCCAGATTCCGCTAGGGTAGTCCACTAGTTAGGGTAGTCCGTTGTTACCTAAAAGGGTTAAGCGGGTAAAATATATTATAATAATAATATATTAATAAAACCTTTTAAGCCTTTTAATTTTTTCGGGGTTTCCTATTCTTTAATCGCCCGGATTTTTTTAAAGTCCGCTTATATCCCTTTTCCTGCTATAATGACGTACTTTAGGTATTTTATTTCTATTATTGCGAATTTGTATTTATCTAGGTTTAAATTAAGGCTAGCTATACGTAGTTTTTTTAAAACCTTTTTAACCTTTTCCATATAATCCTTTTTCGAGCCCGACGTATAAATTAGCACGTCGTTTAGGTATACCAATATATAATCGTTTAGGATATCCGTTAGGGTATTATTAATGTATTTTTGGAATATCGCGGGCGCATTAGCTAATCCGAACGGGTAAACCAGCTATTTAAAAAAGCCGAAACGGGTACGGAACGCCGTTAAATATTTGTCTTTTTTTGCGACCCGGATCTTATAAAACGCCGATTTAATATCCATTTTTATAAACTATTACGCGCCCGATACCGAACGGAGCGTTTTTTTTATTAAAGGAAAGGGGTATTTATCTGCCTTAGTAATTGCGTTTAAGGTTCGGTAATCCATATATAATCGCTATCCGCCCGATGCTTTTTTAATTAGGAAGACCGGTACCGCTATCGGGGAAAAGCTAGCGCGGATTTACCCTTTATTTATAAGGCTAATAATTTGTTTTTTTAATTTTAGGAGTTAGTCCCGTAGCATGTTATATAACCGTTTTTAAGGTAATTCCGGGGTTTTCCCTTTCCCGTTTTTTTTAAATTTAATATAATAATCGCTAATGCCCCGGTACGGGGGTAGGGTATTAATTTGCGATTCGTTAAAAAGGTTTTTAAATCCCCGCAGTTTTATAGGCAGCGTTTTTTTCGGGGCTAATTCGGAGGTCGTCGTTTGCAATATGCATATTATTTCCTTTAGTAATGTAACGGTAAATATATATTTTAATTCCGCATTCCTTTTTTAGCAGCGGTAGGTTACGGTAAATACGTTCCCGATTAAAACGGTAGGCCTATCCGTTATTAGGCGCTAGTAGGTCGCTTTTACCCGGAGCCCTTTTATGCGCCTAATATAAAGCTGGCCTTAAGCCGGGTCTAGGGTAACTTTTTGCCTTTTTAGCTATAGGAACCCTAGGATCGCATTTCGGAATATCTTTGGGATTATATAAAACAGTATGGGTTTCGATTATCCGTCGATATTTATCTTATATTCCGCTATTTTTATAATAGCTAAAAAAGTCCGGCTTAGGATTATACCTAACGCTTTTGGACGTCCTAACCGGATTTTTTTCGCGTTTAATCTTATAGCATATTTTTCGCTTATTGCCGTATAGCATTTATATCCCGAATCTATTAAAATATTAACGAATTGGCTATTATTTAATAGCGTAAGGATGGTAAACGGGGGATTATTTATATTTTTTTTAATTGCTAACAGTTTTTTTTTCTATTCCTTTAAGGGGGATTTTTTATTAATGGTAAGTTTGCCGCGCGGGCTTTTATACCCCTAATCGAAATTTGGCCCGGGGGTTATTCGTTTTCCTGTTTTTTTTAGCCTTAGGTTTTTCTAGCGGTGCTCGTTATCGTCGGTCAGATAAGCGTTCGGAAGGAGCATTTTTAACGCCGGTAAAACCTATCGCTATATTTAAAGCAGGCCCCCGATTTGCGTTTTGTTTGGTATTATTCGGGGGTAACTTACGTTATATATAGGCGGTTTTAACCCGCGGGCTAAATACGGGTCGCATTTATCCCTATTATTAGCGTATCCCTATCGGGGTCCCCCTATCCCCCTATCCCTATCGCTTAAATCCTTAACGGGTATTTTCGCTCGTAGTCGATCGTTTCCAGGTTTTAGGTAATACGGTAATATACCGCTACCGTTTAGGCGTATTTCGAAATATCATTTTGTACCGCTACGGCCGTATTCCGTAAGCGAAAGGAAATGCGGTTTTAAAGGTAATTGATTTTAATTTCGTTGGATTACTTTAAACCGCCCGCCGTTATTAATAATATTTCGAATTAGGTGTAAAATTGTACGAATGTTTATCCGGAAGCTATTCGTTTTGTTTCGAGCTACGCTAAAGCCTGGGATTTTTTATAAAGGTTATCGAAAGTCGAAATTAAGTAATTAAAAAATATGTTAGGATCGTATGCCGTATCGTTACCGCCGCATTTGTAATATACTTAGACGATTCCTTAAGGTCCGGGGGCTAAAAAAGTCCAGATAAATTCGAACTAATTTCATACGTCGCCGATAAATAGGGCGTCCCGCTTAAGCTTATAAATTACGCTTTATTTTTACGCCGAAAACGATGCGCTATCGCTATTATATGCGGGGGGGTCTTTTAAAGGCTTCCTTTTTACTACCATAATAATTTGTTGGGGTTAGTTCGGGTCCGAACCGGTATTGGTCGGTAAAATGGTAAATTCCGCAAACCGTCGTTCCGCTTTTTTTAAGCGTTATATTACGTCCGTTAGCTATATAGGGTAAGGGTTAGGTTGCGTTATTATAATTATTTTAGGAATAAAAAAAAGCACTTAAAATGTTACGGGCTAAGCCGTAAGCCGATTGCTGGAAGGTACCGAAATGGAATTATTTAGGTGCTTGCTAGGAAAGGCTCGCTAGTGTATTTAGCTAAGGGAAGTGGTAGGCTTATATACACTGGTTGGAACGGTAGGCCGCGGCTGGGTCTTATCGGTCCTTATCTGCAGTTCAGCCATAAGGGGCGCAGCCCCTTGCCACAAGGTCCGTGCCTCCAGCTCGGAACCATGACAATTTTCAATGTATTGCACCTATTTGCAGTACCACGTATACAGGGTAAATCTAACAATGCAAATAGCACTTTGGTTATTATGCACCCTAAGGTAATACAACTAGCTATAGGGTAATATCAGGAGTGAGCTTCGTACAAAGGCAGAATGGGCATGTCAGGAGTAAACTTCGTGCAGAGGCAGAATGGGCACTGGGATTTACTGGGAACTAGTGGTGTCTGTGCTGGTAGGGCCAGACGTGATCAATTGCAGGGGAAATCCCTTAGGAAGGGGTCTCTTGTCAATAATAGGGTCTGTGACGAAGAATCATCCTTTTCTGACCTTCCCCCTCCTCCTTCGCCGGGTGGGAAGGCCGTCCCTATAAGTCCCCTGTGTCCCCCCCTACGGACGTCCGTAGCGGACACCTGCCCTTTCCTTATCCGGCTTTATCAGCGTATTACGACTGAAATACCAGCACTTCGCCGATATTTTCGGCTGAACCTGGGCCTCGCACTGCCCGACCCCGCTCTATGCGCTGGACCGGATCCGTACACCTAACAGGTAGGTAGTTTGGTATTATTGTTATAAAGAGATTCCTTTCTAGCAGCTAATATAAATATCAGCCTAGAGTAATCTCACAACCTAGATATTATTATAGGGTAGTACCCTAAGTAATAATTGTAATAGGTTGGTGGCCTAAGGCCACCACCTTTGGGCTTGTGGCTGTGGCTACAGATTGTGTATTTATAGCGTGCAGTCCTCGACCAGATCGGTTTCCTGGAGATAGTTCCTCACCTTTGCAAATACCATTCGTTCTCCAACACGCGCGCGTTAGGCCTCGTGTCGGTCCCGTAACAATAATCCCTGTATGCCGGAGCTTATTTTAACAATATAGCCCGAGGCCACCACAGATATGCGGGGTAAACACGGGAAACTTATAGGACCGATCCGTCCGCCCCATCGGGGGGTAGGGGACGGAAAGGTCAAAAAAGGGGGAATTTTGTTGAATAACCCCTAGAATGCGACTGCGTCTGGCTCTAGCAGCAGAGATACCACTATCTCCCAGCGATCCCAGTGACTATCCCGCCTCTGTACGAAGTTCTTTCCTGATACGTTTGTATGGGAAATGTGTGGCTAACGGGGGGGTGGCCAACAGGGTGTGTACCGACTTGCGCAAGAATTACCGACCGTGTCGCACGTTAGCAGTGGGATGCAATAATGGCACCACAGCCGAGAAAGCAAATCGGACTCATAGTTAGCCCGAGGAGACCCGCCCTGCAATTTTCTGGCAAATTATGGGCCGCGAGGGCCCGGAACGTGGAGCAATTTAAACCCCGGGTCCGGAAAGCTCATTCATTTTTGTCATCACGCCGATAACTTACATCACGTCGAGCCTGAATGAAGCCAAGGATATGGGGCCTAAGGTCGCCAGCATGGGAATACAAGTATATAAATGCGCCAGTGACGGACATGCGAAAAAGTTTTCCAAACCATCCACACCATTCCCCAAACTACGCCTTATCGCCGCCATACCTTTTTAATTTTCCCTTTTGACAGCGGAAACCATGGTCAAGATTGCTATTGCTGGCGCGAGCGGTGGTACGTCAAGCCTTGCGCGTGCAAAAGATGCACCTTATGGTTGGCCCGGTGAAAACACGGACCTGCGATGGACGGGTATGTGGACTGACATATCGAACAGAGCTCGCACGAGAGATAATCGATGAGTTTGTCGCAACAGGCAGGCACGAAATCCTCGGCCTGATACGCAAGGTATGCCATTCATGAGATCGCACCCTGAAATTCACTTTTTTGCCCGCCTAATTAACACCACCCGCAGGACCCTCCAACTTCCCCAGCCTCCCGGGCGTGACCTGGGTCCAGACAAAGTACGACGATAAGGCCGAGCTCGTGCGGCTCCTGGCCGGCGTCAACGTTGTCCTCTGCTTTTTCGTCGTCCACACGGACGAGGGCGCGCGCAGCCAGAAGCTGCTTATCGACGCCGCCGTCGAGGCCGGCGTGCCGCGCTACATCCCGAGCGAGTGGAGCCTTGGCGCGTCGCTCGAGGGCCGCGTCGCTGACCTTGTGCCACAATACGCCAACAAGCTGCTGGTGCGCGACTATCTGGCCGCCCTTAACAGCGGCGGCGGCAAAAAGGTGCTCGAGTACACGCTGGTGTGGCCGGGCCTGTTCCTTAACTACCTGGGCGCGCCGCACAAAACGACGGACCACGTTTCCATATTCGAGTTCATCATGAACATCGACAGGGGCGTCGCGCTCGCCGTCGAGGGCCACGCCGACTCCCGCGTCGCCTTTACGACCATCGCCGACCTGCGCGCCACCGTGGTGCGTATCGTCGAGTACGAGGGAGAGTGGCCCGTTAACGGCGGCATCCGCGGCGATTCCATGCGGTACGCGGACCTGTTCGAACTTGTGGGCCGCATCCGCGGCGCGCCCCTCGAGGTCTCGTGGCTTAAAAAGGAGGACCTGCAGGCCGGGAGGCTGGAGGCCGGGTGGACGCCCATGGTCGATCACCCGGCCATCGAGGCCGGTCTCACCATGGAGATCATATACCGGATGCATGCCGGCATGACGCTTGCCACCGCGGCCGGCGGGTGGGACACGTCAGACGAGTGGAATAAGCTGCTTCCGGACATGAAATTTACAGGGGTCGAAAAGTTCCTTACGCTGCTTTTAAAAAGCAAATAGTAATGCAAAGGAGGCTGGGCTTATGGGGGCTTGTTATTGGTAATGGGCATATTCGATTTGGGTATTCTGGGAATAGCCAAACTTGGCTTTGCACAATGTTTTACAGCCTGCATGGATGGGTAGCGGCGATAGCTGTATTTTTTACCCACCCAATTGCCAGTTCCAATCACATTCAACCAAAACCCCCTTTTGGCTGCGCGGTTATTGCACTTTTAATTATCCATTGCAACCTGCGTGTTAGGGATCACGTAGGATAAAGAGGCAAAGCTGCAGTCCGCACCAGGTTGATATGACTATCTAAAGGCGAAGAGTACAAGGGAGGGATTGGGTGCGTTGCACCCATTCCCTCCTGCAGCGTTTTCTCCAACCGTTGGTCCCGTGCACGGCCCCCTGTCCGATTGATCGCCACAGTGGCTCAGCGACTCCCCAGGCGCCACGCCGCAACACTACGACGGCCGTTATGGGTAGGCCTTAATTAATATACGGGGACGGCCAAAACAAACCAGATCCCGGGTGGCGGTATACCAGTGTAAAGCATATGGAACATAGGATAAGTTTAGGGGGAATATGTTACGATGTTACGACCGCACTCGCACAGGGCAGGAAACGGGGCAGGAGGACCGAAGCAGGACCCGAAAAGGTCTGTCAGGTGCGCGCCGTAACCGAGCAGGGACGGCCACCGGGAGGGCGCACGGGCCCCGATCCTCGGAGCGCCGCCTCCGGAACGGGCAGGGAGGTCGCTGTCAGGGCGCGGGGTCTCGGCCGGAACGCACACGGCAGGGGAGATCGGATAAAAGGACGGGCGACCTGACATGTGAAGGGCCGTTACGCATTAAGGAGAGGGCTGGCCGACCCCCAGGACCTGACAGGAAAGGGGGGAGGTCAGAGAAGGAGGAATTTGTAACATCTTCCACACAATCCTCCTTCAAGGAAGGACAATTCCACCTGCAGCTCCCAGTAGGGACCCCGGTGGCTACCTGTGATCCTAGCGACCGTACCTCCCCTGCACGAAGACCCAATTCTCTTCCTGACACATATATTGACAATGTTGCACGTTCTTTCGACGTCTTTACCAGATATCTGTTAACAGACCATCCACACCTTGGTGGACGAACATAAGTAACGTATTATAACGTTACCGCCTTAAGGGATTGCTATTTTTATAAATAGCTTTTATTTTGACAAGCCAGCCGTGTTGATTAAAAATGCACGAGCTAGGGAATCCTGCCATGAAAATGGGGCCGAAATTACGGCCAAATGTACCTCGATCGATATAGGGCCCCCCCCCAGCCATTATTTCCACAAATCGAAGCTTATCTGGCACCCTTGCAATAAACCAATAAACCAAAAAACCGTTCTAGCCAAACAGCCCCTGAGATCATCAAACGTATCAGACACCTCAGAAGTCACTAGTTATCAACTGGAGGCGGGAACTCACAATCTTGTACTGGTGGACACGCCCGGATTCAACGATACGGATCGCTCCGGCTTTGACGTCCTGCTCCAGATTCAGAGTTGGCTAAAGACAACGTTCAATGACGGACAGCTCCTCTCTGCCATTCTCTACTTTCACCCCATTACTGGGAACAGGCTCCAGGGATCCGGGCGCCGGATGTTGAGGCTTTTCAAGAAGTTGCTGGGAAGCCGGTGCTCCAAGAATGTCATGCTTATCTCGACTTTCTAGAACCAGTTCCCCAGCCAGGACTTCCTTGCGAGAGAGGCACAGCTGATGGAGATGCCCGAGGCTTGGAAGTCTTTTATAGACGAAGGGGCTCGCGTTGAGCGTATGGACTACGACTATCGTCGTTTCGTTCCCATCCTCGTCGAGCTGGTTCAGCTCCCTCCCATGAAGCTGGACGTACAGCAAGAGATGAGCGAGGGGCGAGCACTCGAGCAAATCACCGCCGCGCTGTCGCTCCTGGACCTGCGCGCGGAGCAAAAAGAGGTTGATGAGATGCGATGGGCTAAAACGAAGGCGGAACTCGAGGCGGTCGGCGACTTTCTTCTTCAAGCATCGACGATTCTGGCAGAAAAGCTCAATGAGGGGATGGATGAGATCCGATGCCGGTCAACATCTCAGTCTCAGTTCTTTGCCGCAAAATTCGACGGAATTCAACTCGAAGGCAGCGGGATTTTCACCGAGGGCTGGGACGGAGTGAGCACCAGGGTTTACTCGCTCACAAGGAGCGGCCTCAACAAGTGGTGTGATGCCTGCCGGTTCCCCATTGGGGCCAAGGTTCGATATCGTATCTGCACCGGGTTTCCAGCACTAATGCCACATGAGGCGCAAGAAATGTCTGCTCACATCATGTCTGGTCTGCAGTATGTCCTGGGTGTCAGGTCTCTATTTGCCAAGACTGCCGGGACGAGGGCTTCGGGTGCAAGGACAGGGACCACCCACTTTTTCACGACGACTCTTGCAAGGTAGAAACCAGTTGCCAGAGACTCGCATACCCGAAGCTTCCACTTCTCTGCGACGGCAACAGCTGCGGGAACCCAATTGAGGGTCTATACTTCCGTAAGTGACATCGCCCCGTGGGCCCGAGGCTTCGGCTACTTTAGCCAGGCCACTAGCTAACGGTGGCCGCCAGACTGTTGTTGCAACGGTTCAGAGCTCGAATTCTGCCTGGGCTGCGTACTGTACAAGAGACAGACCTGCGGCAACACGGAACACCGCCTTCAATGGGGTGTTCAGCCCATACGGCTACCCGGCCTTTCGTCTCTTCCGCTTTTGGAGGGCATTAAGCAGGCAGACCGACGATTGCAGCCCGTCGTCGAGAATGTGCCCTTGTGCTGGAGGGAAGAGATCTGCACTCGTCCGCGCCTGTTCCAGGTCATGTCGCGATGGCAGACCATGCGGCGAGATATCGAGACCCTGCAGTCCGCCATCGCTGATGGCAGACTTAATATCAAGATCGGCAGTTAGTTACACACACCTCATCCTAAGCTCCGGGTAATAGTTATACCAAGTCCTTATTTGGACTGACAGCCCCTACAGCGCTCTACACCGGCTACTGCGACTACTGCATGGAGATGGTGGGCTGCAAGGACCACTATGGTACGCTGAACCACGCTTAGCCCCGTACGACGCCTGCTAACAAGACCTTTCTCTCTCTTGGTACAGTCTGCGGGCAGCCCCACACCGAGCTCGCCGGAAGTCTGGTCTTGATCTGCGCCACATGCTATCTCAAGGGCGCCAGGTGTCCTGGGGGCCATAGCCTAACTCACTCCAAGCACGAGACGCAGTGCTCACGACTGCTGAGACCAGGAGGCCCAGTCTGTTGCGATAACTGCTCGCAAAATATCAAGGGCATCTTTCTGCGCAAGTCTTTGCCATTTATCGAGCCCTTCCGATGGCATTTTTTCCATTTCGTGCCACTGACGGTAGGCCTCGGTAGATTGCTGCGGATGTGCCGACGACTTTGACCTCTGCTTTAAATGCGTGCTTGAGGGTGCGACCTGCTCTGGACTTGAGAAACACACGATGACAGTGCACTATCTGCCTGTCTGTCTGAAGCCCCCTGGATCAGGGTGGTAACTGGTTCGCCTTAACCTTTTTTGTGAGCCGCTGACGCTACTTGCTGGAGTTGCCGAGAGATATCGCCGATCCAGCAGATTTCGAGGTTTGTAGAGGAAATGCAGTATTAGGTTTGCTTTGTGTACGATTCACTGGCTACCAAGCAGGTAGTAATACAATTTTCTGCCATCTTGATGGCTTCCCACACCACGGGATGCTGAGCTTGTGAGCATAGGTCGATTCAACAAAGAACATCTCAGTCCTCGCCTCCGCCGCTCCTGGCACTTCGCAGCTCCTCGGCCAGCTTCATGACAAGCTTCTCGTGGATCCATTCCGCCTCGTCCTGCCGGCCCATAAGGGGGCTTTGCGACCCGACCCAACTCCATGCTCCGTCATGCGTCGACAGCGTTCCATCCGCGCTCTCCTTTGCTTGCTTCTCCCCTTTCCAATCCTCAGCCTTCGTCGCGGTGGCGGACGATTCGGTAGCCACATCGAATTCTCCGGGCGAGTTATTTGTGCCGTGATTGTCACTGCTGCCGCCGTGAGGTCGCCGCCCAAGCTTTCCGTGAGCGTGGGGCATGGCGCGCCTGTGAGTCTCGGCGCTGCCTTCGTCTTCGCCCATGAGTCGCAGGTACCAAGCCCATTCGACAAAGCTGTAGCGCTTGGCCGGCTTTTGCTTCATGTGCTGCGTTACGCGCGCGATCTCGTCGATCAGGAGTATGTGATAGTCCGAAGGGTTGGTCGGGATGGAAGGGAGGGAGATGCCCCGGTGCGGTGACGCGGCCCGGGGTTTGCGGCGATTAGATGGCGGCTCTTGTGAATCCGCCGCGACGTCAGCGACGTGGTTCGAGTCTGAAGATGTACGACCTGCGGTCGTATTTTCGGCACCGTCTTTCTCCTCGTCCTTTCCGGGTCTCCGTAAGCGAAGCGTGTCCGTTGCTTTTTTGGGGGTTGACGGACTCTTGGAAACGGGCTTGTGGCGCTCGTATTGATCGTTGGGTCGGGAGCTCGAGGAACCTTTGAGAACACGCTCTTCGTCGGCGAGCGCCTCGTCCGACTTGAACTTTTGTAGGCTGCGAGAATCCTCATCACTATCGGGATCCCCATCCTCACCAAATCTTCGGATGTGAGCCTGGCCTAGGAACCCCGGAGGCAGCTCCTCGATGCCATCGTCTTCCGGGAAGAAGAGACCACACGACATGGTGTGCAATATAGCCTTGACATCTCGGAGAGCGCCTTGGTCTCCGGGCAAGATGGTGATACTGCCGAGCTGGTTGGTCGTGTCGCGGATGCTCTTGACGACGGTGTCACCCGCGTTGGAGATAAGGACCGTCATGGTCGGGAGAGCCAGCAGGGACCAGAAAACGAAAAAGGCCCGGCCGGGGTTCGACACGGGGGTGATGTCTCCGTATCCTATAGTGGTCAGACCGACGAAACAAAAGTAGACGCCGTCGAAGTAAGACCACCCCTGGTACGGCTCCTCGGCGCTTTGGAAGATGAAGGCACCCAGCAGCCACAGCACAACCCAGGTGCTGGTGGATAGCGCCATGGCGACCCAGCGCCTCCGTTTGGCGGCCGACTTTTGTATCCGACGCATCAACCTGAACTCGGCCTCCCTACGCTCAAATTCCGAGAGGCCAGTCTTGCTTTTTCCGGGAGGTGGTTTGGAAGATGCATTATTGGCGTTGCGATTATCGTCACTGCGCCGATCATCACTATCCTCGTTCCTAATCGGGGTGAGGATATGGTCTTCGTTGTTCTCTGTCAGACACTGGACGAGACCCCTCCGTTTCTTCTCGACCATGCGGGCGTCTAGCATTCTCCGGCCGCGTTCGAGCACCAGGCTCTGTATCGATCCAATGACCAAACCGAGACTGATAACGCCAACGAGCGCGTATGGAAACAGTAGGCCGCGCCCAAGCATGGTCGTCGCGCGGATATCGCCGAAGCCGACGGTGAACAGCGTCACGTCCGCCCAGTAGACGGCGTCCAGGTACTGCCAGCCTTCAATGGTGGAGAAGACGAGAGCGCCGAGGAGCAGATACATGAGGAACATGATGGTCTGCAGCATCAGCGTGCGTTGGCTGGCCGTCAGTCGGAAGTCCTTCTCGTAACGGCCCTGGTTCGCACCCCAGGCAGTCACCACAAGGAGGGACGCAACAACGAAGTACAGCAGGCTGGCAAAGATGCCGTACCAGAAGGCCTGAGACCACATGTGCTCGGAGCCGGGGTCCCTGAGGATGAGGTGGACGGCCGCGGAAACCACGAGGGCCACGAGGCATATGGCGGAGAGGTACCAGCCAACAATAGTTATGGGCATGGCCAGGGTGAACCTGACCCTCTTTGCCATGTTCAGCAGCAGGAAGAGGTTGGCGACGATGGCGACGGCCAGCTGGACTGCATTGACGGCGATCAGCCAGGATGGGTCGGCGACAAAGGGCGCCAGGTCGATTTTGGAGCCGGGCACCAAGCGCTGCCTCCAGGGCCTGACGAGGGCGCAGATGCTGAAGGCAGAGGCGACGGGGCCCAGGGTGCCGGCGATCATGGGGAAGGCCGACGAGGCGAACCACCAGCGTCTGCAAAGCCAGTCAGTGTCTGCCGCCGACGGGTCATTGCTGGAAATACCGACGTTGGATCAGCATGGGCCTGGGTGCTCTGCAAATCGCGGCACATGTCGAGCTTCGCATCCCTGGCGCTGTCGCCCTGGGCCTGCTGCTCGAACTGCTCGACATGGTGCTCGATGTTTTCCCCACTGGCGTCGTTCATAGCTGCCGGTGCAGGGGGCGGGAGATGGCGCGGCTGGTTCGTTGGGGAGGACAAAGAAAAGTTACATGGACGAGGGGCTCGCACAGCCTCAAGGTGCATCCATGGCGATCAGGGTGCCGCGCGACGGAGGCGGGTGAGGCAGAAAATAAATGGGAGAGAAAGCATGCAGTAGTCAATGCCGCGAGAATCTGGTGATCAATGGGGAGGGTGTGCTGAAGAGGCCGACAGTGGGGAACAGCACCCTGGCAAAGAGTCCTGGTCCAGGGCATTCTCGATTCGCCATCATCTCTCCACACCATTCCTCCCCCATGCCATGCGCGGCGGGAGCTGGGAGGGCGACTAGGCCCGATCAAGGCTGGTCCAGCGGCTGTCTCTGCCCGTTGGTCTGCTGGCCTGGCGTCCTGGCCGCCGTCTGCCGTTTAAGCAGGGCATCCCAGGCGCCTTCCAGGGCCAGCACCTGCCTGCATGTCGCCGAAGCTTATTTTTCCCAGGCGCAACGGGTCGCGTTACTAAGACACCCCCGGGGCTGGGTGCAGCTCTGATTGGCCGTGGCTCTGGGGAGGGGTGCGCCTGTGCGTCGCTGATCCTGGCGCCCTGGGCCAGCAGCAAATTTGATGTGCTCGCTGCACGTCGGCCAGAGGTCCGATGACTGCATCTGATCCAGGTTTTTGGATCTGCATGCGTGTGCTGCCACGGCAAGGCCAACCAAGATCTGTCGCCGCGAGCTATTGCTGGCTCGTCTCATCCCTGCGAGCCGAATCCTGGACGCCGCGATAGCCTCGCTCGTGGCTGTGGAGGCGAGACATTCGCTGCACGCCACACGGGCTCGTGCGGTCACATGAAGAAGGAACAGGGCGCTGCCATTGGCGAGAGACAGACGAGGGAGGAGGCCATGACAGCATCCCGTCGGCGAGCCGTGAACTAGCACCGCTCTGGCCATTGGCAAGCAAACCATGGCAACATGCCATCGACGACTCTGTCTGGTGATTGCACGGCCAGGAATCCGCGCGGCGCTCGCCAGTCCAAGTCCAGTGAGGCGACCGTTTTCGTCGCTGCATCGGCCAGACCATCGCCAGGATGTCTTGGTCCAGTGCGCCTCGTCGAGCCACATCACCGTCAGCCTGTACAACCTGTCGCGCCATTCCGAGCAGACGCCCTTGCTGATCTACCTCCCACCCTTCTCGCGCCCTGCCCACCTGTCCCCGCCCCTCCCCCGCTTCACCAGCCGCTACCCAACGGCCGTCATCAACTACCGCTGGCTAGCGAGCACGGCCCCAGATGACGTGAACGACGACCAGTCACCGCCCTCGGGCCCTCAGGACGGAGGACCAGAGGACGACTACCAGGCAGACCCGGCCCCTGCGGACCAGGCCTCCATGGTCGACGCGTCCATAGCCGCGGTCCCCACGCCGCTGCATTGGCCGACGCCGCTGCACGACCTGCTCTCCGGCTACAGCTGGGTCAAGAAGAACCTGGCCCCCAGGTTCAATCGGCGGCGCGACGTCTACGTCTACGGCTCCTACCTGGGCGCCACGCTGGCCGCGTCGCTGGCCCTGACCGAGTCGCTCAAGCATGAGCGCGTCACCGTCCGCGGCGCCGCCCTGCACAACGGCGTCTACGACTGGTCCACCTTCCTGCCCGACCACCCCGTCAACCGGCTGCTGAGGCAGGGCGATCCCAATGGCAACCGCGGGCCCGCGGAGGATCTGACATCAAGCGAGGAGGCCGAGCAGCTCGCCAGGCACAGAGACGAAGAGCAGAGGACGTCGGCTTTCGATCACCTCGAGCGGCTGCTGCCGCCGCTCTTCAACAAGCCTGACAGCCTGTTCGACCCCTTCGCCAGCCCCTGCTATTTCTTCCACAGCCCGCCTCTGTTTGTCCCGCCCACGTTCGACAAGCCGTACAAGTTCAACAACCTGCATCCTCAGCCCATCCCACCAGAGCTAGAGCAGGCAGTTCCGGGAAGCGTGGACCCTGCTGCCCCGAGCCCTTTCTACAACGGTTATTGCCATAGAAGCGACGGGACCGATAGTGAGGACGACGACCGCCTCGCGAGGAACTTGAAGATCCCAAGCCTCGGCTTCCTCACCTTCCCTCCTCGCCAGTCGGGCCTACGCATCCCAGAGGTCCTGCTAATGCACGAACCCCCGACCGACGGCGATGCCGCCCCCGCCCCCGCTCACGGCAAGGCGGCGAGGGATGCCAGGCGCAGGCGCCGGCTGCTGGCCGGGATGGACAGAAGCGGGTTCGCGTCGCAGGCGGGCAGGCTGGCGGCCCTGATGCGCCGCAGCGTCGACAAGCTCGAGCTCAGGGACCGCCGCCGGTGGGACGAGAACTTTGCCGGGTGGGAGACCGAGGCCGCCCGCAGGGTGCGCCTGCACGACCTCGGCGCCACCGCGGGGCTGGACGACGAGGCTGTTGACGAGGCCATGGGGCAGTGGCTGAAGGAGAGGATAGGCTTCTGACCTGTCTGTTGTATGATTTGTAACGATAAAATCACTTTCAATAGCCCGCCTTGCAAGACCTTTTTATTCATTTACCTGTGGTAAGATTTTGTTGTCTGTGATAATATCCCAGGGTGATTCACTACTTGACTACATGTGAGAAAAACAAACGGAACCATTTAAGCTGGCGATGCAACCGTTTGGTACATGTATCAGGATAGCGGAGAAGTGAAAAGAATGATTTATGAAATACCAGCGATAAACGATAACGAGGGAATCCACCAAAAGAAAAAGAAAAGAAATCCAAGACCACCAAGGCGTGGACAAAAGCAAAAAGGAACTGATCTCGAAGAGATCGTAGGGCCGCTCCGGGGATCGAACCCGGGACCTGCCGCAATCGAACTGATCATTGATCAGTACCCAAAGCGGCAATCATACCCCTAGACCAAGCGGCCGAATTGACTTGTTGTGGGAGGCCCACAACTCTGCAATCATATACCTACTGCGGGTCAGGCAGTGGGGTTTTGGATCGTGGACAGGCTCACAGGTTGGCTCGGTCGTGCCAAGCCTCGATTCTCTCTATCACATCGCTGCACCTGGCTCTCCGCTCAGCCGAATGCGCAGGCGCTCTGGTTCGCTCTATAATCATCTATTGGCACACTTTCGACTAACGGTGTCACCACCGATGTGCATTGTTCCAGACCATTTCGGACCGGGATCTGGGCGGCCATTACTGGGAATCGGAGGTGGTTGCAGCGGGTTCTTCACAGCACTCCACCTCCCTAGTGAGCCCTGAAAACTCAACCGTTTCGATACGCTGGGCGCCGGCGTCTGGTCACAAGATTCTCAAAGGGCTGTGCTGCAAGCAAAACAACGGACTAGCAAGGGAACCAAAATAACATTATGATGGGGGCTCCTAAACCCGACAAAGACGCGCCAATTCTGCCTACAAACTGGCCGGAGGATGTGCCCTTCCTCTACGCCCCGCGCTACTCGCCGGCGTTGACAGAAGCGCAAAAGGCAGCCATCCGGGTTCCGCCTCCTCCAGCCGCCGCAACAACCGCCGCCGTCCCGCGCAGCCTCCGGCGCGGGCCCTGCCCCGCCGTCGAGATCCGCACCATCACGGACCCGCGGCACCCGGCCTGCGGCCAGCGCGGGCTCTTTGCCGCACGCCGCCTGGAGCCGGGGGCCCTGATTCTGCCCTACTTGGGCGAGCTGCACCCGGGCTCGGCCGTGGACCAGCAGCAGGAAGGGGACGGCTACGACTACGCAAAGTCCGACTACGACCTGTGGCTGTCGCGCGACGCCGACGTGGCCGTGGACGCGGCGCGGTGCGGCAACGAAGCCCGCTTCGTCAACGACTACCGCGGCGTGCCCGGCGCGGTGCGCGCCAACGCCGAGTTCCGCGAGGTCTGGGACCCGAGGCCGCAGCCGAGGCCTCGCGCGGTCGAGGCGGAGGGGGATGAGGTGGAGGATGCGTCGGGAGAACGCCGGAGTGCGTTATTGTCGTCTGCTAAACAGGCCCCGGTCGTCGCGGGTGAATGGACAATGGCAGTGTTTGTGCTTCCGGTGGGGAAGAAGGCACTGGTGAAGCACCAGCAGAAACAGCAGCAGCAGCAGCGGCAGCAGCAAAGACAACCGCAGAAGAAGGGCAAAGGGGCGAGGGGCAGAGGAGGTGTGGCTACTGGCGGGAGGAAGGAGCGGCCTCTCGGCGGGATTAACGAGGGCGAGGAGATACTCGTCAGCTACGGCAAGGGATTCTGGGAAACGCGAAAGCACGGGGACAACGAAGGTGGGGAGAGTGAAGAGGGGCGGCTTCCAGAAGCATCACAACCAAACTCGAGAGCTATCATGTGAAAAGCAAGGATGGCCACGACAATCAGGGGAAGCATCTCTCCTGCCCGGCCCCAGCATTACAATTGGAGGGAATACTGTCCCCGGGCTGTTGCATATCAGATCCAGCACAACAGGCCAATTCTTCCGGTTGCGACTGTCTGTTGGTCGGTTGGTGTTGTCTTTATCACAAAAGCCAAGGCGCCAGCAGCGTCTCACCGTCCACCTCTTGGGGAACCCGAGCCGGTCACCGAATGGCAGGCGACGGGCCTGGCCTGACCACAGGCGCCTAGGGCCAAGCTGAGGCCAGCCCCCCTCCCGGAGTGGTGGTGTGTGGGCAAGGTGTATGCGGGGAGCCCACCCCCAAAACCCTGGCATGCAGATCCGTCGTCGATCCTTCGGCGGTCGGATCGACACTACACACCCGCATCTCTGCAACAGGCGGCAACCCAGCCGAAGGCCTGTCTGTGAGCAGGTCACATGTCCGCTCCTCGTACGGCGTCTTCCCGCAACCGGAGCTGATGACCATCTGGCTCCGGCAGGGGGTCATGTTCGCGCCTCATCAAGCACCAATCCCCACTCCTTACACCTCTGCTCTTGTTTCGGCTGATTCCACATAGGATGTTGCACTCGAAAAGCTAGTTCGTCCAACGATCAATGGCTTGGTATTGCCACAAGGTCGTTGGGTGTGGAGAAACTTCGCGAGGGGTTTTTTTAGGCATGGACGGACTGGCTCCGAATCAAGCGACGGCGAAGCTCGGAGCAAATAGACGAGGTGATAAAATCTCGTACTGTTGCATGAATGGCACGTTGCAAAGACCCAGAACGCATGCCTCGGCACCTAGGTGTAGATGCCGGGCCGAGATACAGTTGTTTCTTGACGCCAGCTCTTGCGGCTAAATGGAGTCTGTTGCTCTGTTGTCAAGGATGCGCCCAGTTGGCGCATCGTGGATCGCGGTCTCCATTCTCGCCTGTCGATTGCAAGACATGAATTTCCCCAGGGCGGTGCTTCAAGCGACGTGCGCTGCGATATGGTAGACTCCACGGGAGTCGGCAGCAGAGCAGGCGATGATGGCTGCTGTGAAACCGGAACCGGCCATCCACCGAGGGAGAAAGATAACCCACCGGCTAAGTGCCATGTCGGAGGGAGATCCGCCCTGCCAAGACCTCGCGGCTGCCAGCTACATGAGCTGCATAACTCGTGATCAGGGCTGGCAACCATCAGATATAGTGTAGAGGCGGACATTATATAGAATTGTGTGTGGTAGCTGACGAGTGTACCGGCGACAAGACACAGTCCACCATCCGTTGACGTACTATGTGCATGGCTTCAGGGAGCTAGCATCATCGCAGACACCCTTGGAAGGTGCTGGGTCGCCGCACAGTCAGTCGTCTCACGATGCCTTTGATTAAGCGTAGGGTCCTACGGCCAAGCGGCAGTAGAGGTATGGAATGGAAGAAGCCATTTGCTCTAGAGTCTCATGCAGAGGCTGACGAATGAGCTCTTGGCAGGTCATGGCCATCTTCTGGGCAAATGGCGGACAGAATGAAAGGGTGTTATGCTGGTTCTAGACCCCCGGATCGAACGGTGTCGATTACGGGCATATGGGTGTGCCATGCTGGCGCCATTACCGGCCGAGCCTCGCTCGCTTGGATGGTGGGTTGGTTGAAGCAAGAAGATCAACAGTGTGCGGGGGAACGCAAGGGGTTTAAAGGACAGCCCCTCCAGCTTTGTGCATTGAATGTAGGAAATTGAGAAGAGAGACCTGTAGGTGATCAGGAGTGCGGACTCGTCTGGGGAGGAGTCTTCCAATGTGAGTGCCATCCCATATCTGGTAGAGCGGAGTTGACTCTCCTTCTTGTTTCCCAACATTCATCGGGCGCAAGATTCGCTATCTAGGAGACTCTGGCAGAGCTGTTCGCAAGCGTGCTCGGTCCATAAGACCAGAGCATGTGCTCGCCTGCCTCGAACAGGCAGGGGAGTGGCTTTGTGCGATCCACGAGCCCGGGAATCCAAGAAGCCGAAAAGACCTGACGTGCATGCTTGCTGACGGCCAGGCTCGCATGTTGAAAGCCATCCGAGAAAGCCGCCGCCGTTGGGAGTCCGAGAGGTCCGCGTCGCCAACCAGAAGTCGCAGTCCGGCAGCTCGAGCCAGATGCGCGCGTCTGTTGAGAAGACTAGCCGCACTTGGGGAAGCTTGGTTTGGCAAAAACCCAGCGAGCCTTCCAGCGCGTGCACCTGCGTAAAACAGGCGCCGGCTAAATCTCTGCCAGACGACGGCTAGGACTTGCATGTTTCGTTTCCAGCTCGGGTCCCAGTTCGAGATCCCTGCAGCGCTTTCCAAACCAAGCTCCAGACTGTGATGAGGTAAGCACACTCCCCAGTGCAGATCTCAAGGCTTGGCCTAGCCCAACGGTCGGACCATCTTCGGTTAATGTGGGTGGATCGATTTGCTGGGAAGCTTCCAGTCCCAGAGCTCCAGTTGCGCTGACGCGCCTACAGGAAAAAAAAAAACCACACACAATCTCGCTCGGCTGTCTGGTTCTTCCTATTCCGTGAAAAGCCCAGCCCAGGACGGACGGATTTGTTCCCTCGGAATATCATCATCCAGGCCACCAGGTACGTCTGTTTTTTTTCTATCTGCCTTGACGACACCACAGCCACATTTTTGTTCTTTTCCCCTCTCCCCCCGCGCAAGCCATTCCCTTTTACCGGCCATGCTGCTATGGATGCTATGCTCTCCAGATTGCCCTGTCGCCGGCGGCGTCGCATCGCCGCCGGTTGTGCGTGCGACTGTCGGATCCGTTTCCTTTTGTTTCTTTCGTTCTTAATTAGCAGGCAGAAAACAATCAATTGGTTTCCCAGCCATGGGAGAAGCGCACGCCCGCAGAAATGCTCCCTCAGCCGCCCATGTCCGATACTGATGCCATAGCTCTGCAGAGGATCCCAGCCCGGCTCGAGCTTCCGAAACGACGCGATTGGCAGACGACTGTCTCACCTATACTGGCGCCCGGCGCATTGTCGCGGCACTTGAACGCCCCTCTGCCCGGTTTAAAGAGGAGGAAAGACGACAGGGGCCGAGGCAGCTCTCGAGGCCAGCCACCCCCACGCGCTTGGCCTGGGATCTCTGGGACCTGCTGCGCCCCTGCGCAGGGGACTGGACAACGGCTCGATACTTGCAGCTCCCTGGCCGCGGCGACCAGGCGGTCCTAGCTGATGCTGCCGGCCGCCGTCACTGCATAGTCCTCGATGGAGAAGTCGGCGCCACCAGGCGACGCCGAGGGCCTCCTACTGCAGCAGTACCCCTCCCCAGCAGCCGACGGCCAGGGCATCGCGGGCTACTATGACGACAACAGCGGCCTCGCCGTCCACCAGCTCCAGCTCGACGAGCAGTTGCAGGCGCCGGAAACGACCACGATGGAGTCGCCCCAGCTGAAGAACGAGCCGCCGCTCTCGCCCGCCGCGGGGGAATCCCGGCCGTCGGTGGCCGGCGACGACAGTGACGAGCTGCAGCTCGCCGCGCGCTTGAGCGACAGCCTCGCGCCCATGATGGCTGCCGCTGCTGCGGCGCACAGCGCTCCCATGAGCATGCCCGATCACAGCCAGAACCACGCGCCGGCGCCGCACCACGATGCCCAGAACCCGACGCTCCAAGACGGCACCGAGCACGTCGTGATTGAGCACCACAATCCCGAAAATCATGCCATCCAGGCCCACGAGGAATTCGCACATCTCGGGGATCTCCAGCAGACGCAGCCTGAAAACCAGGATTCTGTTCACGAGATGGAAACTTTGCCCAGCGAGAGGA
Source organism: Nakataea oryzae (assembly GCA_003049435.1). NCBI lineage: Eukaryota > Fungi > Ascomycota > Sordariomycetes > Magnaporthales > Magnaporthaceae > Nakataea > Nakataea oryzae. Next base: position 26,385 of record PYSQ01000243.1, read on the forward strand.
ATGAGAGCGACGCCCCTGTGCCAGACAACGACGTATTGCCTGACGATAGTGTAGCTCTGGCTGAAAACCACGAACTCTCCACGGAGAATCACGAAGGGTCCATGCTGAATGAAATGGAGCCCGCTGAAGGCCAGCCATCTCAGATACATGATGTCGATATGGAGTCGGGTTTAGGGAACGAGGGGGGAAGCCTGCCTGGGCATGACGCGGCTATAGATGTACAAGCAGAAATTACCCACCACGGCCTGCCAATACTACCGGAAGAGGACCAGGAGCTAGAACATCATGATCAGAATCTACATGCAGAGATTCCGCAACATCATATCCAGCCAGAACAACCACACCTACCACAGCAGCAGCAACAGCAGCAACAACAGCAGCAGCAACAGCAACAACATCACCGGCCGGCGCAACAGCAACCACCCCCTTCGCCCGCCACTGCGCCGCCCGCTGCCTATCAACCAACGCAGGAGATCCCTTCACAGCAACCTCGGCAGCCAACACTGCAACAGCCCCTGCCACCGCAGACCCCACAGCAGCAACAACCGCAGCAGTCTTTGCAACAACAGCCATTACAACAGCCGTCGCTTCAACACCCCCTACACCCACACCGCCCTCAAGCCCACCCACAGCAACCAGGGGCGCACTACGACCCTGCTCAACAGCCGCAGATGCAGCTTCCGCCGCATCTACAGATGGCATATGGTGGGGTGCCGCATGATAACAGTATACCTCCTAGGAAGCGCTCCAAGGTGTCGCGTGCCTGCGACGAATGCCGACGCAAAAAGGTCAAGTGCGACGCCATCTCGGAGACGGGCGAGGCTGCATGTTCCAACTGCAGACGGTCGCAGATCCGGTGTGATTTCAGTCGGATACCACAAAAGAGGGGTCCTAGCAAGGGGTAAGGCACAGCCTGTGCACCAGAGGTTGGGGGAGAGCCGTGGGCTGACATTGTTGGCAGGTACATCAAAGAGCTCGCAGACAGGATCAACTCGATCGAGGGCAAGCTGGGCAACCAAGCCTTGGCGGGCGACCTGATGGAGCAGCTGGCGGGCGCCCCAAGGCGCGGGTCTGCAGACACATTCTCGCCCTCGTCCTCGGCCCCGTTGAACGAGAACGCCAAGCGACCGTTCTCGAGCATGTCGGGAGAGTCAACCCCTTTTAGCACGCCCGTCGCAAGCAAGCCTCTGCCTGGTGCCGGTTGGTCGTCGGAGCCACGGCCAATCCATCCCTACCCTGCACCGACCACGCCTGGCCACAAGGCCCCTTACTCGGTAAACAACCTTGCACCAAGGCTAGCCCCGGCCTCAGCTCCGTCTCCAACCCGGGCCCCGGCACTGGCACCGGCTCCAGCTCCAGTTCCAGAAACGCAGACGCCCTCTGTCCCGATGGAGACCACGGCACCTCCTGCCGACGATGTCCCAGCAGCCGATGGACTGCTCAACGCGAGGTATCGTGATATTGATGACAACGTCTTTCACGGGTGAGTAACTGCCTGGAGCCGCCATCTGTGCGGGTGATCATGCTGACGTTGTGCCTAGTTACCTCACGATTGTGCACCCCACGTTCCCGCTCCTGGCAAGCGTCAAGACGGTTGTGCAGTCCAACCTCGCACAGTGCCCGCCCGTGCTACAAGACGCCTTTCTCGAGGCCCTCGTGTCGACCATGCATTCCTTCCACGCCATGCCGGCCGGCGTTGCCGCGGGCGACGCAAAGGCGGCGAATCGGCTGCTGGCCGAGTGGGAGTCTGCTGGCGGCTCGCAGGGTTCGTCCATGGCTGACCTGGTGCACTTGCAGAGCCTGCTGCTGCTGGCCATCGAGGCGGACAACCACGGGCCTGCGGCTCTGCGCGGGAGGCACGGGGGTCCCTCCAAGACCAGCTTCCTCGGGCGCGCGGTGGCCGTGGCATACGCCATGGGGCTCCGCACGGCGCAGCTTATGGAGGACGGCTTGCCTGACCCCGGGTCAGACCCCGAGTCGGAAGACAAGGTGGCACTCCGGGCATGGTGGAGCCTCGTGGCGCTGGACCGGTTCAACGCCGTAGGGACGGCACAGGGGCTGCTGATTCCGCAAAGCAGCATCCACGTCGGCCCAGGACTGCGAAGCCTGCTGGAGGAGGCGGGATACCAGTTCATCAAGCTGTGCTTCGTGCTGGGTCACTACGTCGAGGCGTTCCTCACGTCTTCGCGACCACTAGCCATGGCGCCAGGGGCCAGCCAGCTGGTGATAAGCCAGTCGCTGGCGGTCGGCATCGAGATGTGGCGCATGGACTTCCCGGCAAACATAACACCCGAGTCGCACCCGGTGCTGCATTTTGCTTATTGGCATTGCCGGCTCATCTCGTACCTCTTTACGCCGTCATCGCAGTCTACGGAGCTTCTGTGGGCAGCAAAGGGCCTGCTGGACGACCTGACAGCGAGCCACGTGGCGCTCAGCCCTCTGAACCACAACGTGGTCACGCTCGCAGGGCTGTGCCTTGCCGAGCTGGCTCAGGTGCCCAAGACGCGCGAGGAGGCGCGCGACCTGATAGCCAACGAACTCATGGGCGGCAACACGGCCCCCTCGACATGGGACAACTTTGTGCGCGGAAAGATGGCGGCCATGGACGTGGCCGCCAGCACCACGCTCCGGCCCGAATCGTCAGCATCGGCACCGGACGGCATCGAGGCCACGGCGAGCCAGAGCCTGCAGCGCCTCGCAGACCTGGCGGCGACGAGCACGACGAAGCTGGCAGCGACGGCATCGGCGGCCGCGGCGGTCATGAACGGCAGCAACGAAAACAGTGTCGGCAACGGCAACGTCGCTGCGAATGGCGCGCCTAGTGCGCCAGGAGAAGAAGGGAACGTTGCAGGCGGATGGAACGAAACCCCGCCAGAGAGACTGCGGGGCCCGGCCGAAAACTACGAGAATCTGGGGTTCGACCCGCGGCCGATGCTCCGCTCGGGATACCTCAACGCGTTGGACACCAATGTCTGGGAGGCATGATGTGTTTCTATCTCGGTTGATGTTCCAGAATGCGCAGGCCTTGTCGTCTTGGAGGGTCAGATTTGTTAGAACGACTGTCACGCGGTCAGCCAGCAAGGAAGGCTGCCGGCGTCGCTGTGAAAGGGGGGGTGCGCGGGCCAGGCCGCCGCCAGCTGCGCGGAAGCTCATCCGCCGAGCGCTCTCGAGTCCGAGCCCGAGTCCGAGATGGAGCTGCCGTTGTGTCACTCATGATTTCATGCACTACTACTGCCTAGCGTTGAGCAAGCGGCTGGGGCGTAATCTCAATGGCCGTGCCGCTGGCCGCGCCCAAGACTGCAGAGGATGGTGTGTATTTGTACATTTTGCCGCCAGGGCAGCAGCCCCGTGGGCGGCCTATCAGCGACGATACGAGGGCCAAGGTGCCGTGTAGACAGACGTATGCCCAGCGTTATAATACCACCCCATCTACCCAACCTAGCTCCCGCAAGATGCCAACTCCCTGCCGCCAGCCACTGCATCATTTCCCCCAACCAAAGTTGTGATGTGATGTGTCTGTGTACCTGTATATGCAGCCAGGCGGCAGGCCTCCCGCACCTGAGCTACGGCATCGACCTGACGCGCCGCCGCCGATTATGGGTGCAAGCAAACACTCAATCCTAGATGGTAACCACGTTGGACCAGGTGCCGACAACGGTTCCCGACTGGCCGGCAAGCACGCGGGGGATGCAGACCCTGCCCTTGATGCCGGTGGGGAAGTCCCAGCAGTCGCCGACGAAGCTGCCCTCGGTGCACTCGAGCTGCGGCGTGAAGGTCAGGTGGCCGCCGGTGCCGGCGCGGAAGTAGTAGTCGCCGGCGACCTCCTTTGTCTGCTCTTCCTGGACATCATATCTGGGGAGGCGGGAAGGTTTTTTTTTTTGTCAGCGATCTCGGTACGAAATGAGAGGGACGGCAAGAAGATGTGGGGAGGTGAAAAAGGCCAACAACAAAAACAAAAAAAAAAAAAGAAAAAACAAAGGACATATGGCTTTCTCACTTGCGGCTAAAGTCAAAGCTCTCCTGGACCTTGTCCATGACCTCCTTGGTGAGCTCGAGGCGGCCGCCGCCCTCAAAGGTGTGCTCGGGCCCGGAGCGGACGGCGAAGACGGCGGAGCCGGCGCAGTCGTCGGCCAGGCCGGTGCAGTCGATGTAGGGCGACACGCGCTGCTGGCTCCGCGATGCGGCGCTCAGGATCTCGGCCGTTCTCGAGTTCCACGCGCAGTCGCGCCGCTGGAGGCGCGGCGCGGTGCCCGCCGCTGCGCAGAGGCCGGTGGTCGCTGGGAGGATGAGGAGGACGGCGGCGGTTGGACGCATTTTGTGTGGCTTATCTTGTCTTGTATGCGTATTGACACTGGTGCTGTGTTTCTTGCGTCCTGGCGGTTATGTTTTTTTTTTGTTGACAATGTTTGGCGAGGTGCAGAGACAGCGAGGGTGAGTTCCTCGGCCAGCAGAGGGCATGCTGGCCTTCAAACAAGGCGACAAGACAAGCTTCATTTGATCTTGTCCGGGGGGACAACCACCACCTCCTCTTCCCGTCCATCCTGGCACGCCCGCGGCTTACACGCTGCATGGTCCTCTTGGCGTGGGCTTATCCTGACGTAGCCGGCCGCCTCGTGTCCCAACAACCTCTTGGTCGAACACGCCTGTTCCTGTCAGCACTGCAGGAGGGAGAAGAGGGTGTCGATCGGCGGCCGAACCAGAACGCGAGCTCGAAGCCGTTATTTGGGTGCAACCATCGTCGGATCCTCTTTGCAATCTGGACAGCATCCAACCACCACCCGACTCTGGCTTCTGCCGTCGCGCGATGTGAATCCTCCTACTTGGCTATGACGTCGGCTGCGACCTTGTTCCTCCTGGTGTCTGCGCGGATCGTGCGTGTGTGTGTGTGTGTGTGTGTGTCTTTATTTGTGTATATGTGTGCGTAGGCGAGTGTTCTTGGCTTGTAAATAGCATTTAGTCGACGCTGCTGTTTTCCCCTTTTGCGCTCCTTTTCTTTTTTTTTTCAGTCAGCATCCCAACGCCCTCGCCGGCCCGTCTTCTCAACTCCCTCAAACCTGCCCCTCCCCTCCTCCCCTTTCCAACCCAATCTCAAGCCTGTGTGTGCGCAGACACGGTCAAAAGCCGGCACCATGGTCAGCGCAGGTCAGCTCCTCCTTCTCGCCCACCTCCTCGCCGGCGCCGGCGCCATGGCCGACTACAGGATGCCGCAGTACAGGGCGGGCCCCGCGCCCGGCATGGCCGGCTTCGGGTCCAACGAGACGGCCAGGGAGGTCGCCGACGCCATCGGGAACCCGGGGCTCAGCCGCACCATGACCTTTCAGCCCTTCACCTGGTACCGGCCCACGTCTGCGTCTAATCCGCTGCGGGTCGAGTTGGCAAGAATGCAGTGGAAGTGGAGTACGTGAAATGCCTCTCTCCCATGTGTTTTCTTTTTTCTGTTATTTCTTTCTTCCTTTTTACCAACGGCCGCCTCTCCCCAAGCATCACAGGAGTCAACGTGACAAAGTACCCCCTCGTCCACCTCCCACCGAGCAGCGGCGCCGACTCCCAGCCCGTGACGGACCCCTACAGCGTCGCCACCTCCTTCGACCTGTCGTGGCCCGTCCCCACTGGCGGCGGCGGCGGCAACGCCACCCTGGCGACCGCGCTGGGCAACTCGTCGGGCCCCGTGTGCGCCACCTTCCTGACGGCCAACACGATGCCCCGCAACGTCTCAAACGGGTACCCGGTCAACTACCCGGACACGGGCGAGGGCTGCAGCCTCGTCCTTTCCAGGGCCTGCATCTCGGCCCTCCGCCGGTCCGGCTCCTCCCCCTCGGTCAACGGGCTCGAGCCCCAGGGAGGCCGGCCCCGCTGCCAGCCCCCGCCCGAGGACTGGGGCCGCGTGCCCGAGTGCGAGGCCTACCTGTCGCACCTGTCGCCCGTGGGGGGCCGCGCCTCGGCCATGGTGCAGACCATAGACCTTAACCAGCGCCCCGCCGCCGGCAACGGTAACAGCAGCGGCAACAGCAGCAATAACAGCAGCAGCAGCAGCAGCAGCGGCCCGCAGGTGCTGAGGTCCGGGGGCAACTTCCTGGTCAAGATGGAGGCCGCCGTAAGCGCCGCCGGGGCCGACGACGCCTTCCACGAGGCCGCGGGACAGCTGCACATACTGCTCCTGGACTTTACGGGCGCCCGCCTGCCGGGCATCGACCAGGACAAGAGCAGGGACGCCGGCATGCGGCCGCAGCTGCTGTGCCTCCGCGTCAACGCCACGCACCTGCCCGTCAAGGAGCCCGAGAACGCGGCCAAGGCCATCGTCGCGTCGCCCATCTCGGCCGTCTTCGCGGCAGCGGGCCTGGGCGTTTTGTTGCCTGTCTTGGTTTGGTCATGATTTGGTTCCGTGGGCATCTCTCAGGGGAGTTTATCTTCTTGGCTCCGCAGAAATGTACTCGCCCTCCCTTTCGTATATGTATACACTTCGTCCAGTCACATAGGCGCCTTGATGGGTACTTTGCATTGGTGATATTGCTTAGACCTTGTTTATGTGTTTGCTCGTTTGCTTTTCCTGACCGCATCGCCATGACCGCCTCCGCGTGCTGCACACGTCCTATTCATGCAATCCGACAAGATTATCAATAACATGCTGGAATCGTAAAACCAAGCTCATCAGAAGCCAAGAATGTCCTCCCCCTTGGCCAATTTGGCCAGCAATGATCATCCGATGGTAAGCGTGAAGCCGAGGTGGACAAGAAGCAACAAAAGAAACCCCAAAATGCGCCCACCCACTTTTTGATACAGCAATCCGTGTACTATGCCAGATCATAATCGCCATCCAAGAGCCCAAACATGGCTTTGTTGCTTCGTCATGAGAGTAAAAATAACCAGAGTAAAAAAACACCGACGAAGGAATAAAAACCCGTTTCTAAACGCCGTACAATGCATCCCTGGCCCGTTGTTCCCAATTGTTGCTTGGTGTGTTGAAACAAGAAGATAAGACGACAGCGAAAGTGATAGAGACAGGATGAGATAGGAGAAAGGAAACAGGGTATCATCGTGTACGCCGAAAACAAAACCCGCATGTGTCTAGGACTCATCCTGTCTTGACATCGGAACCCAGCATCCTCCTTCTCCGCGTGGAGGTATCCAGACCCCTTATGGTTATAAACATTAGCAGAAAGAAAAACAAACCAAGGAAAGGTGACGATTAAGGGATCAACAAAAAGAACGGGAAGGCCAAATAAGCTGGCGCACAAGGGCTGCAGGCAGCAGGCCAATATGAAAAAAAAAGGCGTAGGACTCCAGTGCAACATGCACCAGAGAGCTCTCTGGTGCGGCAGAGCAACGGCCAAGGCTTGTTTCGGCCTGTGTGCTGTGTCTGCACGCGGTAGCCGACGTGGGATTCTCGTCATGTCTTGTGACGAGGGGGAGGTGGTCTGATATGAGAAGACGCATCCGTTTCAAAGGCCGAACTTGCGTGACGGAGGGGAGGCCGCAGCTAGCTCAGAGCCTCCCCGGCGGGACCGCCGACTTGCACGGCGGTCGCCTGGGGCTGGCACTGCGGCTGCTGCTCTGAGCTGTTATCGAACCAGCCGCCTCGCTCCCAACGCCCCTGTTCGTAGAAGCACTTTCGCCTCACCGTGACGTCGTTAATTCCGGCAAGCAACGTCTCCAGTCGCTTGAAGTCTATTGGCTTGAGGATCCAGCCGTCGAATCCTGCGCCAACATAGGTGGCCTTCTTGGTCTCCAACAACGACGCCGAAACGGCAAATATTGGAATTCGCCCGACCTTGGCGGCCGCTTCGGAAAGACCTGTGTGATCGGCCGACTTTTCAAACGCCCGGATCATCTTTGCACTATCGAGACCGTCCACGATGGGCATCTAGAGGCGGTGCTTCGTTGTTAGCTTTGTTTCGCGGCAACACCAGACGGGTTGCCTCCTGCGGCGCGATACCAAGGGGAATGAACATGCCTGCATGTCCATCAAGACAACGTCATATTGCCCTGGATGGTCCTTGTACACAGAAGCGCAGTCTGCGCCGTTGACCGTGTGGAATACAGCATGGCCAACCTTCTCCAGCCGTTTTCGCAGCAGCTTCATGTTGATTGGGTCGTCTTCGGCGCAAAGCACTTGTAGCCCGCCACTCGTTGGCTCCGACGCCACATCAACCACAGTGCTCGTGGACCCCTCGGCCTGGACGCTTCGGGCCTGTGAGGGCACCCGTCTTTCGGGCGCCTCTGCTATCTCGAAGAGCACGCCCGAAGACTGGCTCCCCTGGGATGCCTCGTGTTGCTCTCTCAACTCGTCGCTATCGGGGATTTTGACAGGTTTTATGGGCATCTTGCTGTCAGTCACGTACAGGATGCCCGCAGAGCTCTCATCGCCAGAGCCTCCGAGAGACCTGGGACTTGGCGGAGCCGAAGGCAAGGTGAAGCCCCCACGTTGGCGAGACTTCTCGGGGCTAATAGACCTGGCATGGCTGTTTGAACTTGGTGCCGCTTGATAGTACGGGCCCTTGGAGTTCCGGCGCTGCAGCCCAACCCGCTTAGACTCGGGCGCCCCGACAGCCAGAGGAAGCTGGATGGCGTCAATCAGCCGATCTGCGTCGCTCAGTGCGCTCTGCGCGCTCCCTTTGCTGTTGTTGCTGTTCTTGCTCATGACGCTTGCGGCATCCTCGAAGCTCTTCTTTGGCGACAAGCCGCCCGCAGCTGCTGATACCGTGCCGTTGGCCGAGTCGACCAAGGTTACCTCTCCGTCGAGCCGTACCGTGCCAGCAGCAGACACGGTGGACCCCGCCTTCGAGTGAAATGCCATGCTGCTGCCACCGTCATGCGACTCGGGTGAGTCGTCCAGGGGAAGATCAAAGGGAAGCTGGATGACAAATCTCGAGCCCTTGCCAGGATCCGACTTCAGCCGCAATTGGCCATCCATGTTCCTAACGATCCTCGCCACAACCGCCAGGCCAAGTCCCAGTGTCCGCGGTGGCTTCCTCCCCGAACCTGGGGCCTCCTCTGGCGGCGACGTTACCGACTGGTCTTGGTCGGGGCTGACCTGCTCCAGCTCGCGGAAGAGCGCATCCAGCTGTGCCGTGCCCATGCCAGATCCGGTATCTTCCACCACAATCTCGACCCGGACTCTGCTCTGCAGTATCTCAGCCACGTACGCCTCGATCCTGATGGACCCCTCCGTCGTGTGCTGCACCGCATTGGCCGTGATGTTGGCCACAGCCTGCCTGACCTTGCCCTGGTCCCCGTAAACGGCTCGCGGCAGCCCGGGATGCTCAATGACTTCATATTCGATGTTCTTCCTCTTGGCATCCGAGACGAAGGGTTGCGTGGCCTCACGGATGCACGCAGCCAGATCGAATATTTCGTCCTTGATCAGCTCTTGTCCTTCTTCGGCCTTGGTAAGGTCGAGCAAGTCGTTGATGACGTAAATGAGCGATTTAGACGCCGAGTGCGACTTGGAGAGGTTCTCCCGAGTCTCCTGGTCCAGTGTACCCTCCATGGCAATTTCGAGGTAGTTGATGATGGCGTTGAGGGGAGTGCGGACTTCATGGGCAGAGTTGGCTAGCAGCAGCCGTGTCAACTTGCTGCTCTGTAGCGCCGCCTCCTTTTGCCTCCAGACCTCGATAAATTTGCCTGGTCACCTTGTCAGCACGGATTCCTCATCTGGACATCGTTTGTCATGTTGGCACCAACTTACCGTATACCAGACACAGCACGGCAGCCGTTTCGATCTGCTCCTCTGACCACTCCCGAGACTTGCCCATTATGGTCTCGGTCCAGACCTTGAAGCTCTTGCGGGGCTGCAGATAGTCCCTGGTGCCTGCTTTGATGGACTTTTCATACGGATTCCCCGCCCACTTGACTTCGCGGATCTGTCCCTGGCGGAAAAACACAATGAAGTCGTTGCCGCCAGTACTGAGCGGCACATACAAGGCGCCCGCAATAACTCTGAACCCGTGGGGGTATCGAAGGTCGGCAAAGTCCATGGAGACGTCTTGCGTTGTGAGAACTGAATTGAACTTCTTTAGGCGGAGATACTCGAGCATCACGAGGATCTCCTGTGACTGCTCTGGCTTGCCCAAGATTTTGGTCTCGCCGCGTATAGACAGGGCGCCAAAGTCGGCGTCGAAGAGTCGCAAGAGATCGTCCGACGACGCGATGATGTAGCCCGACGGGTTCTTGTCGGTGGGAACCGTGTTGATCAACTTCCTCGCCTGGAGCCGCGACGCGTACGAAAGCCGCTCAATGTTCCTGGATGCCGTGTCGCCGACCAACCGACACATCTTCCTGATGGGGAAAGAAACGCGCATTCCCCTTTGACCATAGGAGTGGCATGCTATCAAGCCCCAGAGCTCGTCAAACGCATTGATGGAGATGGACATGGATGCCCGGACCGCCATGTTTCCCAGGTACTTAAGATGGATCGGCGACATGGCGCGCAGATACGAGTGAGTCAGATCCAGAGGCTTCTCGAGGTCGTCTGTTGTGCGACACACGAGCCGCGCAGTCGGCTGGTCCCGGTCGTAGAGAAGGCGAACCTTGTTGAGCTTGTAGAGTTCGCGTGCCTGTTTGGGAATGTCGGATGCGGGGAAGTGCAAGCCCTTGTAGAGATCACGGGTCTGGGCTGTGTCCACTAGCTCCGTGACGACTCGCCCATTAAACGTCGAGTCGAACTGGTAAATCATGACACGGTGGAATCCCGTCAGCTCCTTGACGATGCCAACCAGTATCTTGAGGAATGTCGCCAGGTTGGCGGCCGAGGCGAGCTGCTCCTGCACCTGCGACATGATGTCGAAAACCTGCATTGCACCGGCCTCGCCGCGCCGCTTGCGGGCACTACGCAGGACTCTCAGCGGCCGGCTCAACACCTCGGTGCTCTCTGTCAGCTCCTCGGCTGTGGGATTCGAGTGCAATGTGTCCTCGGGAAGGTCTGGGGTCATCTCGCCCGGCGGCCGCAGGGGATTAACTTGGTCGTCGTCGAGCTCGAACTCGCAGACCGTCAGGTTAGGGGCCGTCGGGTTCACATGAATGGCACACCAGAACTTGACCGCCCGCATCCTAGGCTGCTGCGGCGGCCGCAGTGACACACTGAACACCTCCGGTCCGTTTATGCCAGGGTCGGCTTCCTCGTCGTGGATGAAGTCGATGTGGTCCAGCAAATTCTCGGCTTGCTCTTGGGAAAAGATGTCGAGGAAATTGGGGAGGCTAAACAGCTGTCGAGGGGTGTAGCCCATGATCTGCCGGGTGTTCTCGCTGGCGTAGCGCACCAGGTAGTTCCCCTTGTCGTCCTCGGCAATGGCCACCAGGGCCCCGAAGCCTTGGACAGCACCGGGTGCGTGTATCGGTTCGTCTTCGCAATGCTGGAGGGTTCCCTGGCGCCCCGTGATTACGGCATGCCCATCTTCCGTCATGATGTGCTGGAACCTGACCATAGTCAGCCCTTCGTTGGCGGATTCCGTGTTGGAGTAGCTGTCGAGTGAATGTGCGGGTGGTGTATCTGGCCTCTCGTCATCCTCGTCGTCTGAGCCTGCTTCGTCCGAGAAGATCGGCAACGGTCCGACAGAGCTACCCATTCGCGACGACGGCTCCGCCAGTCCGCTGGACACGGATCCAGGAAGCGTGTTGTGGCGTCTTCTCAACCCACGGTGGTTCCCCTGCTCGACGGGGGAGGTGACTGTCGATATGCTGGGCCCGCTGGTCTGGCTCACGGGCCCGCTACGCCTCGAAGCCGAGACCATATCTATCGACGCTATGCTGCCCGTCCGAGGGGACTGGGGGGAGCGATCGCGAAAGGGGTGCTGGAAGTAGTCGCCGTGATCGCTGGGTTCAACCGTCAAGACGGACCGGATGGGGAAGACGCGGTCGGCGGGATCAGTTGGCTCCTGCGAGGAGCCGTAGTCCAGCTGCATATCCGAGGCGGAACTCCATGACGAGGAGCCGGGGGTGGCGGATGGGCCGAGAGAAGTGGCATACGGGTCGCCTTGGGTCGGCGTCGGACTGCTAACGACGGAGCCGGCAGCGGTGTCGGTGCCCGTGTCCGTCGACTCTGCGGGCGAGGGCGAGGGCGAGGGCGACGGGATCAGCTCGTCCGAGATGTCGGGGCCAGGCACGGGCTTAGAGTCCTCGGCAGGTGGTGGTGGGGACTTTGCGGTGGGCGGTGGTGGTGGTGGTGGTGGCTGCTCCGAGCGCCCCTGGGCCTCCTGACCCGGGTCCATGGGCAATGCCGGGGGGCGTGGGCCGTCCAGGGAGCGTTCTGGTGATTTGTGGGTGGCTTTGCGACAGACAAATGAACAAAGCCGTGGGTGGTCGAGGGCTTGGGGAAGGTTTTGGGTGTGGAAAGGGAGGGAGGAGGTGCTGTCGTGCGCACGCGCGCAGGTCGCTCGATCACCGCAAGTATTGGCGCGCCGCTTGGTTGGGACGATAACGGGTGAGGATCGGGATCGAGGGGCTCTCGCTCAGCGGCGGGAGTTAGTGAGGGGACGGACGGGGGGGTGGAAGCGCGGCGGCCAGGCCGAAGCCCAGCAAGTTTATTGTCCAGGCCAGCAGCAGCGCTGTGCGGTGCTGGCCGAGGGGAGGGCTTGGCCCGGGAGGCGAGGGAGCGAGCAGGCAGTGGAAGCCACAGGACCGCGGCCGCACGAGTCTGAGCAGCCCTTGCGCCGATCACTTAGGCCCCAAGCGGAAGGGAGTGGCGGCCGCTGCAGGAGAGTGGGCAGGATCCTAAACAGCAGCAGCCTCTCGGCAGGGCGAGTGGCAAAAGCGAGCACTGGAGCGAGGGCTGGTGTCTAGTCAGGCGTGTCAGGTGCCGGGCATGCTGATGGGAGGTGGGAGTCCAGGGAGTCCAGGGAGACGGGCCGGAAGGAGTTGTGTTTTTCTCCCCCAAGTCCTTCGATGGGGCGAGCTAGGAGGCGCACCGGGTGGCGCGCGGGCCAGGGTCGGTGAGTGGTGGTGCCAGGGAACGGGGAATTTTTGCGCTTCCCCCTCCGGGCCACATCGACATGTGCTGCAAGGCGGGCTGAGGGCTGAGGGTGGGCTACCTGCCTTTCCTAGGGGCGCCTGGCGTGGAGATGAGGAAGGCTGGCCCAGCTGCAGCCGCCTCCAATCGACACACTGGGCCGGGCTGCACAAAGCAGCGTTGCCCTGCAATTCCACGACGCCCGCCCGCCCTGCAGCGCCGTCCGCAGCCAAACAGCGTGCGTCCTGGGGCAGCAGGGCACGCATGGTTTGGCGGTGGCGAAAAGTCCAGCCGGGAGTGTCTGCACCAGCATTGGACAATTCAGTGACAAAGAAAAACATGCACTGATGGGGCTCGGTCTGGGAGGAGCAAGCAGGTAGAGCGCGCCCCAGTCGGGTTGTGCTGCTATTTTGCTACTTTTGCCACCCCACGCACACGCACAAGTCGACGCTTCTATGGACATGGAACCTGGTGCCAACACCACCAGCAGGCTTGCGTAATTGTCTCGCCAGAAGACGTGGATTCGACTGCAATCCCCGCGGCGGCGATGCTCGAAAAAAAAAAAAAAAGAATGGCCTGTCTCTGGCCCGCGGCGCATGCAAATCCCACAGCAGACGCGTATGCTGTGGCCAAAAAACAAAAACAAAAGTCTCCCTGGTACTGCACCAGCCTGGAGGACATGTCTGCTCGGGGCAGCTCCAGGTGGGTACGGCGGCTGGGTCGCCCTTGCACAACACGGATCAGAGGCCCCGATCGGGCGCAGTGCGGAAGGGACGGTTGACCCGCTGGGCTGCTAGCAGCCCTCATTGGGCCAGCCTTCGTCTGACAGCCCAAACGCAGCAGCGGCACTCCATTTTGATGGTTGGATGGTTGGGGTGGCGGTTCCTGCCTCGGTTGCGTCTGATTGCTGCTGTCGGCTGCCAAACGAAACGAATCCCAACCCAACAGCCCGTCGACAGCGCGCGCGCGCACACACACACACACACACACACACACACACACACACACACACACACACACACACACACACACACACGCACGTCGCGCCCTGCCCGCAACGGAACATCTCCAGATTCCCACTAGCCTGGCAGGCGGGCACGAGGGCATGTCGGACTGGAGCCCCCAGTCGCCAGAGATCGCGATTTGCCCAGCACCCCTGGGCGGGGGATCCACCGCTGGGGCTCCCTGCGGGATCCAGACCGTTCCAAGTGGAGGTTGGTAGACCAGCAACTTTAAATTTCCCTCATCCTGTCACAGCAGCCGCACCCGCCGTCAGGCGCCATGTGCCTGGAATTCAATCTCATGCAGCATCCGAGTCCCAGGCTGCTTTCCAGATCGGATCTCATCGTGGCAGCCTGAGGGAGCCGATATGCGCGGTCGAGTCAGTGACCTGTTGATTTTGCCGCTGCTGCATCGCGAGTGCTTTCCTCGGCCCCCCCAGTCGTATAATGGCGGTCCGCTCATTGACGTCATTCCCGCGCTATATCCCGTGGATTCCACTGCGGAAAAATTCGACTAACCAGGCCCTGCAAGGCGTGCTGCGGGCTGCCCCGCGAGGCGAGAATGACGTCATGCGAGCTCCGACCCAGTGTTGAGAAATCAAAAATGCGCCGGGCTGCGTGCGTGCACGGGCTGCATTGGCCAGCAGACCTGCGATGAAAGCCGGACACACCGTCCAACAGTCACACCAATCAAAGCCCGCGCCGATGATGCTGTAACGCGTCGTAGTTCGCCTCTCTGGCCTGGCTCGGGGGGTTTTTTTTTTTTTTGCGACAGCTCCTCCTCCCGACGTTGCCGTCAGATGCTTCACCGTCTCGTCCGTCCGGTTCTCGCCTCAGGGAGCCCCTGGCTCAATGGCCCGCCTTACAAGGCAATGCTGGCTGCTAAGCATCCTGCTATTGCCGCGCCCCGTCTGTGAAGCGGAGCCGAGCAGGGAATTCCTCCCCTCGCCGCGCATTGCACCGCATTCCATACGGCCTGGGTCCGTGTGGCCACCTTTGCTGTCGAGGCCCAGGCCCTAGTTGCCGCCACGCGAACAAGATTAGGAGACGGCACAACGGCACACCGGCCCCGGAGCTACATCCAACGAGGAGGCTTCCCTGCTAGCATTGTCCCTTCGGGGGTGCTGCGCCAGGCGGCGCTCGGACCTCGCCTAGCGCCCAATAAACCCATGGGGCTTGAGGACGGCCTGGTGCCCATCAACACCAGCATGCATGCTAACGAGATCGGCCGGGTAGCCCCGGCTCCACATGGCCAAGGCGCCTCCGTTGCCTGCTGCCTGGAACGGCAGACGGAAGTGCATGGCTAGGTGCATACCTGCTGCACGTTTGCGTGAGTGGACAGCCCGACAAGCCCGGCAACGACGCGTTCTCGGGGGGATCGAAGCAGCCGCGATCGAGACCGGAGCCGTGTGCATGCCGCGGGCTGCGATCATCCGTCCATTGGAGATTGTGGCTTTCTACGGCACCGCTTCAGCCTAGCGGCTCGTAACCTGTCTGGCCGGAGGCCCAGTGGCTCTCCTCCTGGCCGTTTCACTTCAGCCCGGTCCAGTCCGATCGTCTCTCTCCTGACTTTCTCGACAAGCAGGCGGGGCGCGGTGCTTGTTGCAATACCGCCAATAAGACACGAAGTACAGCAACGCTGCCGGACTTCTACAGAGCAAGTTATCAGCACTGGAGTTACCGGACCGTACCCATGTCTCCCCGAGAGGAGCCGCGATCCCCTGCGTGGGATGCGCCATTTTGCGGCTTTTTCTTTCCTTTGTCACGGATCGGCCGAACCTGCACTGCATTATTAAAGTTCGCTCCGGCACCGCTTCCCTCGCGCTCGTCTGATCACAGAACGAACATGCACCAGCCCAGGGGCACTGGTGCATAACAATAAAGAAAAGCTACCTAATCGTTGGTTATGCTCCTTATGCTTATCTTTGCCCTTGTTTCTGACGCAGAGCCGGCAGCAAAGCATGGCTCGGCACTGTCCGGCCCACCAATAAATACCTCGGTTCCTTCCTTTCATCTGCATCTCCTAGACTTCTTTCTGTTCGATCTGCCAACTAACTGTCCTTCTTAGTTTCTGGTCTTCGGGCCTCCCTCAATTCTCTGCCATGTGGCAGGGCGCAGCATCACAAGAAAAGTTTGAAGGTCATGCCACCATGTGTTGCGCATAGAATGGGCCTAATATATCCTTTCCCTGTTTCCCAGATGCTTCTTGGGCTTCTTGCTCTCTCGATTGGTTCCTGACTTGGTCCCCGCCTCCTTCCAATATTTCCCCATCGAGCCCGCCCACACCCCCTCCTCGAGACTCTCGACGTTATCCGACCATCGGCAGAGCGGACAGGACAAGCCGACAACAGTTCCGAAAAGGTCCTTGCAGCACATGTTACGCCCAACAGCGACTACAACCCGAAGAGGCATCGAGATCCACGGGCGGGATGAACCGATGAACCACACGCCCTCGATCACGCTGCCATCCCTGGGCCCCGACCGCCTGAAGGCATCACATGGGAACAGGCAACTGCATAGCAGTACAGATGGTCTGTTGGGAGTGTGCTCCTGGTCTCTGGCTGGTGGGAAACAAGTGAGGAACATCGAACAAGCAATGCGGGGGGTTCTCTCGACCCCTCTTTAACAGCCCGCTCTAGGCTCCGAATCACCTCTTCGATGAGCATCGGATGCGTCAACGGGTATGGGCCCCCACCTTTTTGGGGTCTTCGCGCTACCGGTGGGGATCGAGATCGAGGTCTTGGACCCTGATCGATCTTTTTTTCCTTCTTTTTTTTGGGTCACGCGCCGGGGAAGGAGAAAACATCAAAGAGCCCGAGGGCAAGCGCCACGAGGAGCAAAAATAGCGCGGGAAGCTGAACTTGCCGCGCAGCAGTAGAGACGGATCCTGCTGTTCCATGTTTTCGGCGCCTGGCATCTTTTTCCCCGACGGTTCGAGTGAACCTGATCAGTCACCATGCACAAAGAGGGAAATATACACACGCACGAGCGGTGTCGAGGCTAGAGGTCTAGGGGGAAACTGCAAGGCATGCGGAACCCAAAGATTGCTAGGAGGGCGCAAAAAAGAAAAAGTATTTCTTCCAAAGTCCCTTTTGTCAACTCCCCAGATTTTTTTTCCTGCCCAACCGACCAACGTTCATCCGTTTTTGCTGCTCAGAGTTAAAGCGCCTCCCAGTTACCGTTCTGTTACCTTTTTTCCCCGCCCAAAAATAATGCCCGCCGTATCTCTTCTATCTCTATCTCTATCTCTATTTCTATCTCTATCTCTATCTCTATCTCTATTTCTATCTCTATCTCTATCTCTATAATATGGTCTCTTTTTCTTCTTCGGTGTGCTCAAACAAAGCTCACAGCGCCCCGGTACTGAAAAGCCGGCGTGTCTGTCCAGTCAGGGTGGGAAACTTGGGGCTCGGGAGCAAAGTAAGGCAGTATGTCTTCTTTCCCTGGCCAGCAGGAACCGTATCGTCAAGGACGTAACGGAGCAAGCACACCTGTCAAGGTGGTTGGTGGATGATTGCCCTTTTCTGCTTAGCCGGAGTGTGTGCGCAACATTTTCTTTGTTACGAAAACGATGACAAGTTTATGAGAATCTGTCAAGAACGAGCGATCTCATGGGCACATAGACTCCGACACGACGGGGCAAGGAGATTGTACCCTGCCCATCGCCCATCTTCGCCATGGTCATTGGCAGCCCATGCCGGCTCCCCGGGTTCCCGTCCCAACAAACCATGACTCTTCCGGCTTGAGGTGGGGTTTCCATTCCACCTGAACAAGGAAAGACATTTTTTTCTTCGTTTTCGATCCGGTCAACCAGATCTGGAAAAGAAACAGACTTCCGCCACCGACATGAAAACCACCCAGACTCCATGAAGCCAAACACAACCCTTGTGAGAGACCAGTACAAAGGGAAAGAAGAAAAAAAAAGAACAAGAGAAGCGAATGAAAATAGTCACATGAAGAGAAGAAAGTGAACGGGATAGAGACAACTGAATGTGGCAAAAAGAAAAGATGGAAAAACGTTGAATGACATCTTTCTTCCGAGTCTTTTCCATCATATCCAAAAGTGAAACGACAGAAAACTTCAAGCCGTATAAACGAGGCCAAAAACAAGGAATTTCTCTTCCAGGTATCCGCCGATGCTTTTTTTTATGCGACTGAAATGTGTCGGTACAGTTCATGAGGGGTATCCGCATGGGAGGAAACGTATATACCGTGCTGGTGGCGTCAAAGGAGCCGAAACAGATGTGGTCCGCCTCTTCCGGAGAATCTGTTTGTTCCTGACTAACGTGGGTTTTCCGGCCGATCCCGTCTCTCTTCGTTTGAGAGGACGTGGCATCGATCGGGAGGAAGCCGACGCATGCCCAAAATGATGGGTTTTGAATCTGGCAACCTCGGGTGGCTAGGTCTCAACAGCGGCGCGGCCGCTACCGAGTGTCCCAGTTATAGATTGCGTTCGGGTCTGGCGTCGAGTTGTCGATGACGGGCAGGCCGTGCGAGTAGTCGTTCATCCAGAACAACGGGTCGTCGGCAAATGCGGCACCAGCTGGGACGGCGAGGGCTGATTCGTCAGCGGCAGCAGTAGCATACAGCTTGGTGCCGCTTCCCGCCGCACCTAGTGCGTCTTGAGCCTTGGAGACGCCGCTGAAGTCCTCGTAATCGAGAGCAGATAGTTCGGTAGTCCCGGAGGCGAGACCACCATATGCGGCACCAAATGCGCCTCCCAGATCAAAATCGTCAGCGCCTCCGGGGCCCATAAAATCTTCAACCTCGGAAACGTCGCCCGAGGTGGCCGTCGTCATGGTTGGAGCCTGCTCAGACCCGTTGAAGTCGAAGCCGGTGCCAGCGTAGCCATGAGTGCGGTTGAAGCTAGACGGGTAAGCGTCGTTGGAGCGGCCAAAGTCGAGGCCATCGTAGTGGCTCCAGTCGACAGGAGGGGCGGTCAGGCCGGCGCTGAACATGGGGCCCTCGTGGTCCGGCAGACCACTGGTTCCGAACAAGTCAAAGCCGGCGCTACCGGTGCCAGGAACGTAACGTGGGTACTCAATACCCGAAAGGTCCAGCGGTGTCAGCTGGCTGCTGATTTGCGAGAAGCCCGGAGTCAAGAGTGGCGAGGTCGCCTCGGACTTGACGGCTCTCCTGGCCGCCGCTTCTGGACCGGAGGCCAGGTCGGCGGCACCGTATGCGGCGGCGGCAGGGCTGTCGGCAGGACTTCGGTTAGGGAGGCTGCTTGTGCTGTGGACCGAGTTGACGCGCTTGAGCGTATAGGGCTCGCACTTGGATGAGGCCTTTGTGTGCTTGTAAGTGGGCTTGTGGCGACCGTTGCTGTCGAACGTTAATGGGCTACCGTCCCCGTGGATCGTGTTTGCTCTTCTCCTGCTGCGCACGGCGCCGCTCTTGGCAATGGTCTGTTTTGTCGACGCGGTCGGCTTGCTGATGGCGCCGCACGATGCGGAAGCGGAGATGGTAGTCGCATGGTCATCCGAGTCTGATTCTAGCACGGGGTCCAGCTGAGGCTCTTTCTTATGGGAGCAAGTACAGCGGCCACCGTGGTTGCAACAGCAGGTGTCTATCCGACGGGCGAGTAGAGTTAGCATGGCCAGACCCTCTAGCGCCCATGACGGGTGACGATGCAGCGCATCCATGCCGCGCTACGCGCGGGCGCTATCTCCGGCGCGACAACAGGCCGACAAAGGAAGGAATATGGGAGAGATGACGCACCCCTGTGGCCCTCGACGGTCGCCTTCAAGTGGGCGCACTTGTGCGACTTCTCGCCGCAGTCACACTTGATGTGGGATTGGCGCGACTTGCGCATCGACCGACAGTGTTGGCATTGCGACACGGGGCGGCCTTTCTTGTTGATGTGTTGTAGTGGACGGTCTGCACAGCGTCAAATGATTGCAAGCGGTTAGCGTCAAGTTGCCGTGTCTGCCTGGCGGCGCCGATGGAGGCAGTGCTTCTCGGTTGTGGTCGCAAGAGGGCTGGTTTTTGATTGTGATTTCGGAATCCGGGACGCATTTCCTCTGCACGCGATACTAGCCGTTCCGAAGAGCTGGGCAGGGTGGACAGTGGCAGTAGGGGAGACCAAGAAGAAAAAAAGACACCCCGCGGAATCGGAGGGCTGCTGTGCCATGTGTGGAAAATTGTTCCATGCGCGGGTGCTGCAGGCGATGGAGGGGGAGGGGTGCGGATAGATCGGGAAAAGTGCAGGTTTGGTTCACCTTGGATTTGGGGAAATCGGCGTATCTCGGTCACTTACCCGAATGCTGGCAGTTGCTGACGCGGTGCCCGCGAACACAGGCCTCGCAAGCCCACTTCTCCCCGTCGATAATCATGGCGATTCTTGCTGGCTGGCGCAGAAGCAGACGGTCGTCGAGGGGGTGGGTGCGCGGCGCAGACGAGGGAAAGCTGAAGGTTGGAGGGTGACGAAACCCGGCGGTCAAACGGCTTTTGTTTGCAGGTGGGTTTGGGGCGGTTGGCCTCTGGTCGTTTTTAGCACGAGGGCGGCACCCACGAGGACGGGGGCAAAGCACGGGTTGGCGAGCCGTCCTGGTCTGGGCTGTAACAGGAACCAGGCTGGGGGGGCTGTCGGAGCTCGACTGGGTGCGGGTCTGCCTGTCGCCGGTGGGGTGGGTGACCCTTGTGTGGCGTTCGGTGGGAAGCACAAGCACGGTGTCCTGTGGATTGTGTTTGTGTGATTCCGCAGCCGGAGCCAGCCACCATCCGAGGGCTCGAGTTTGGAGGCAAAGAAGCAACAAGGTCAAACGGGGGAGTGTGCGAAAATAAGAAAGAAAGAAAGACGTGTACCACCAGACACGGTTTCTTGTCGCAGCCGGGCGCAAATGCTGGAAACAGAGACCAAGACAAGTAAAGAGGATTGAGGAACCCCCCCCCTTTACAAAAAAGAGATGACCGTGGGTATAATGCCAAGAAGGAGCAGTCAAGAGAGATGGGCCAATCCAGTAAGGAAAAGGATAAAAAAGAAAAGAAGGAAAGGTCAGTGAGAAAAGGCGATGAATGCGCGAAGGACGCCGGTCCGATGCAAAACTCCAGGACGGTCGTCAGATATCAGAAGCGGAAGTCGGAGAGAAATTGCAAAACCAAAAATAAAAGAGGCCGAGGGCTGAGTGGAGATTTTTCTTGTTCTGGATCCTTAGGGTTTGGGCTTAGTTTGCAAGACAAGTCGGCTTCAGGAGAAGCCAGAGTGTGTCGGCCGTGATGGAGCTGTAGATCGACGAAATTTGTGGTTGCGTCGGGCCGTGCAAGCTGCGGGCACGGAGGAGAGAGGGGCACGGCGGATCGGCCTGGTGTGCTTGCTGTATGCTTTACGTTATTCGATATTCCCGCCAGTCGGCTTCGGCTCGCTCGCTCGCGCTCGCAGTCCTTTTTGGACACTCTCTTGACAACTTTCCACCCGCACGGAGGGGGTGGGGGCAGCGAGCGACCGTCGCGAGGCGCTGCTCCCGATGGATAGGCTCGGCAAGACTCGTCGTCGAGTGTGCCGTCAAGTGCAGTGCAGCGCAACAGGCAGGGCGGCAGTCCAGGGCATGGAAGGGCCTGCGCGTGTAAGTCGGCAAAATGCACTGCAGCGGCCTTGACTCGTCTCTCGCCTCGCGGACCGACTAGGGCAAGGGAGCCACTCAGCTGCCGCTTCGAGCCAAATGCGGGCTGGAAAATGACGACCGAAACAGGACGTGTGTGACCAGGGCTGGGACCGTTGCGGGTGGGTGTGGGCTAGGTGGGCGGGTGGTG
>PYSQ01000244.1:0-10974 GCA_003049435.1 Nakataea oryzae
CGTCGCGGATGGCCAAGGTCGCATCACTGTTTCGCCCAACAAACGCCTGGTCACGTGCCACGGTCGCATCGGCCGCATAGTGGTCACAAGCCAGGATGCGGGGCCAGCTCGGTGCTCCATCGCCAACCAGCCGTGGTCAGCCAGCCCTTGACGTAATCACAGGCCGCTGTGGAGGGGTACCTGCTGCGGGAGCAAGGATCCTTGATTTGGCTCCGACTCACTTCGCGACGCCGCCGTTGCAGCCAGGCCAGGCTCCCTGCACCACCGCCGCCCATCTCTGCACCACCCGCCGGCCCTTCATGCGCGAGCCCCATGCTCGATCCAGATCACCGTCCCATGGACATTTCCGCCCGCCGTCCATGATGAGCGACACCGCCTCTCGGGCACCGACGATCACGCCCTAGCAGCAACGAACCCAACCCGCGGCCGGTCCGAGTCCGGCCATGTCATCCTCCGGAGGAGGCCTGAGGCCCCGCGGGGATTCCTTCGCCTCCACGACCGCTTCCTCGCACGTCGACAAGGAGCAGCTCGCCCTCAACCTCGACCAGATCCACACGTCGGCGAGCCAGTCTGATGCCCTGACTACTTTCAAAGACTTTGCCGCCCCGCCGGGCACGGCTCCCGCCGCCGAGAGCAAGGGTGGCGCCGGAGATCTCGTCCAACAGGGCCTGAGCGGGCTCTACAGCCGACTGAGGGAGGCTGTCGGGGCCGTCGGGAAGACGCCGACCCAGGGATCGGACGAGCCCAGCTCTGACGTCGTGTCCAAGAAGAGCTCCGTCCAAAGCGTGGCAAATGCCGTCGCCAAGACGCCCGCGACGTCCCTCGCGCGCGGGGAGAGTGGCGCTGCCGCGTCGACCTTCAATTCGAGCATGTCCAGCGACAGCCCCTACGCCACAACGAGCACGACCGACAGCCAATCCCCGCAGACCCCCCAGCCGTCGAAACCACCTTCGATAACGACCATGCACACATTGAAGTCCACCTCGTCGAGCGGCCAGAACCTGCCCAAGATGGCCAAGGCCGTTGTCTCTTCGGTTGTCAACCCTTCTGTCGCACCCATAACGGTCAGCGCCTTTAAAGACAAGGATGCGTCCCGCGGGGTCACCACCAGAGTGGAGGATGTCCCCGGACCCTCGCGACTGAGGAGCGCTAGCAGGACATCCGAGGGCCCCAAAGGCACCACCGTCCCGGGCACGGTCAACTCGCTCGAAGGCTCAGACCTCAAGCTTCCGCTGCCACCCCGCTCGCGACGGGACGAGTTGAGCGTGGATGCCGGTTCGGATGCCCCCATGAGCCCAGTCAGAGGGTCAGCTGCATCGGTCTCTACACAGCATAGCGCAGACGCGAGTCTGAGGGCCTCGGCGTCGGCTCCGAGGGCCTCCTCGCGAGACACCCTCAGGAAGCCTGCCGTCATTGACAGGATCAGCCACGCCCGAGCAGCTGGCGACAGCAGGTCGCGATCCTCTTCGATGGAGCCTGGCATGGCTGAGCCGAGTCCTATCAGCACGTCCGCCCACAACTCAGTGTACCATGAATCGTTTGCGAGGCACGAGAAGCCCCAGCAGCTTCCGTCCGGGAAGTTCAGGATCCCGGGGACTACCACAAACGAGGGGTCTCCACAGACGGTGAACGCAAGGCTGGAGTTGATGCGGAAGCAGGTTGTTAGCAAAGAGTTCTGGATGGCTGACGAGACCTGCAAGGAGTGCTTTATCTGTGGCCAGCCCTTCTCTGCGTTCCGACGGAAGCACCACTGCCGCACCTGCGGATGCATCTTTGACTCGAAGTGCACCTCCACCATCTCTGGACAGAAGTTTGGTGTGGCCGGGACCCTCCGTGTCTGCAAGACATGCCTTGACATTATCAACCGCCGCTATGATTCTGGCTCGGACGACTCGGGAGACGACTCATATCTGCCCACAATCTTCCGCTCGGGGGCTACCAGCGGCCCCCAGGCGTCAAAGCCCCGGGCGGACGACGAGGCTAGCATCTTTGAACGTAACGAGGAAGGCGATGACTCGAGGTCGGCCATGACCCCAATGATGGCCATACCCACGCGACGGATTGGTGACTCCAAGGTGCTGGAGATTGACGCCCCACAGCTCAGCCGGCCAAGCTCGTCACGGTCTCTCAAGTCGCTTGCGGGACGGCCCATGTCATCCGGCCACAGACGTACTCACTCAAAATCCAACTTTCTGGGCCGTTTCAGGGCCACGGCTGAGGAGCGTGCTCCTTTCCGCAAGCCTGTCAATGACGAGCTCGGGCGCAATTCGAAGCTGCCTGCTTTTCATGATGACAACATAATCGACCCAGAGCTAGAGCCATACATGTCAGAAGAGTCCAGTGGCGATGAGCAGATGAGCATTTTTGCAACCATGGCTAGCAACGAAATTGCTCCCGCAAGCCTGGACCCAGAAAAGTCAAACTTCGGCCCCTTCCTATCGGCAGGGAAGCGACACCGGATGCGACCCGGAGAGAAAAGCATCAGCGGCCTCAGTTTCACCACCAGAGGCGTGGATGACGGCCCCGGGACCTCACTTGCCGCAGGCCACTCTAGACCTACCCGTAGACGCAATATGAGCACTGCCAGTGCCAGCCAGCACCATACGCTACGCTCACCTAGGCCTCGGTCGGGCGTGTTCTACAAAGGATTTTCAGCTTCGGGCGATGTGGCCGGCGTTCTTGACACGCCAATCGAGGCTACGAAGCTGACCAGAAGTTCCTCCATGAGGGGCGAGCGCCCGGCCGAAGTCCAGCTCAGCCCGTCAAGTCTGAAGCACGTCAAAAAACTCCTTCGGCAACTTCTGCAAGACGCGCAGCTTCCGAGCGCGGCCGCATGGGAAAGGGCTCTTCTTCCAATTCTGACGCGGTGCGCCGATGATGTTTCGCCAGACAGCCGGCAGTCAGACGACCTGATGGACATCCGCAATTATGTCAAACTGAAGAAAATCCCAGGCGCCAAACCCGGGGACACTAGCTACGTCTCAGGCGTGATATTTACCAAAAATCTGGCTCTCAAAAGCATGCCCCGGAGCATCCTCAACCCGCGGATCGTCATTGTATCGTTCCCAATCGAGTATCAGAAGAGGCATCAACAGCAATTCATGAGTTTGCAGCAGTTGCTCGAGCAGGAGAAGGAGTTTCTGCGCGTCGTTGTGAACCGCATCATTGCTCTCCGACCCCAAGTGCTTTTGGCCGAGAAGAGCGTGGCTGGCGTGGCCCTGCAGTATCTATCCGAGGCAAACATCGCCGTCGTCTACAACGTGAAGCCGTCGGTAATTTTCGCCGTCGCAAGATGTGCGGGCGCAAGTGTCATATCTTCTTTGGACATGCTGGCGCTGACTGTCGACGTCGGCCAGGCCGGGGGCTTCGAGGTCAAAACCTATGTCAACAAGGAGATTCCTGGCAAGAAGAAGACGTACATCTTCATCTCCGGCTGCGATCGGGAGCTCGGCTGTACCATCGCCCTTCGAGGAGCACCTACCCAGGTGCTCTCGCAGGTGAAGAGCATCACCGAGTTCATGGTATATGTCGTTTACAATCTGAAGTTGGAGTCTTGCCTCATGCGGGATGAGTATATCAAGCTACCTGACAGCATAGAGGAGCCTTCTCCGGTACCATCATCGTCCAAGGAGTCCTCCAAGGAGGGTCTTCGGTCGATGACAGGCCCCTGTTTGGGCTGTGCCTCCATCACCGAGCAGCCCGGGCCTGACGCCAAGCAGCAAACAGAAACCGAGAAGGCGGTGGAGACGAGTCAGGAAACTAGCTTGGAGCCTCAAGCCGTCCCCGCGGTCGCAGGAGAATCGGGCCAGGAACAGGCATCGCAGACTGTTCCAGAGCAATCGAGCCGGTTTATATCGCTTCACGACACTCACTCGCACGCACCTCACGACTCTCCCGTGCCCGAGGACGTGCCCATGCCCACTTTCTATAGTGACATGGTTGCCAAGTACGAAACCAAAATCCTCTCAGCCTCCCCCTTTGTCAGGTTTACACAGCCATACCACTTGATGAAAGCCCGGGAGCAGGAGAGGAGGCTTGTGTACTTGAAACGGCTCCGCGACCAGGACATCGTCGAGGAGCACGTGGAGAGTGAGAAATCCAAGCCAGGACGCTTCCAGCTCATCAAGCCCGAGATGGTGCATCAGGTCGGCCAGAAGGCGCCGAGGCAGGTCATGGAGGTTCTGCACGCGGTTCACGACGCAGAATACGACAAGGCGCTCTACAACTACCAAACCCAGACACGACAATGGGAGAACTACATACAGGGAAACTTGGATCTCTTCGACCCCTACCTACATCAGAACATTGTTGTCCTGTACTCGCACATCTGCACCGAGACCAAGATACCTTGCAGAGAGCCCGGACTCCTGACAATCGGTTTTTATGACGAGAGCGTGGACCAAGGTGGTCACATGGTTCCCGACTGCACCTTGGGCAAATACGTGGAGGACCTCTCCCTGAACGCCTTTAGCGTGTGCAACGAAAACGGCTGCGACAGACAGATGTGGCAACATCACCAGACGTATGTCCACGAAGAGGCGCGGATCACGGTGCTCATCGAGAAGGAGTCGCCTCTGCCGATTGGAGTTATGCTGGGCCCGGGCGATGACGATATCTACATGTGGAACTACTGCAAAGTATGCAAGAAGGACCTTGGCGTCATGGTCATGTCGGAGAGTACTTGGAAGTACTCGTTCGGCAAGTACCTGGAGCTCTCGTTCTGGGGCAAAGGATTGCGGCTTCATCCCGGATCTGGATGCCAGCACGACCACCAGACCGACCACATCCGTTATTTCAACTTCCGCGGAAACACTATTCGCATCCACTACGACCCCATCGACCTGCTAGAGATCATTGTGCCTCGGCCGCGCCTCACTTGGAAGGTTGACAACGACCTCAGGCTCAAGAACGAAATCTTCGCCAAGCTTGAAGAGCGCTGGAACAGGTTCATGAACTCTGTCAAGGCGAGACTCAAGAGCATTCGGATTGACAGCGTCTTGCCTGAGAAGTCTGAGTCCTGCAAGGCCGAGGTCGAACGCCTGATGAAGAAGGCTCAGGAAGACCAGCCAGAGCTCGTGCGGAAGCTCCAGGATGCGTACATGAACTCCAAATACTACGAGGTCATTCCTATGAACCCGGTTGTTAGGGAGATGCTCGAGCTCGTGTCCGAGTGGGACGTGGCATTTGCCGAGTTCGAGGCCGATTTCCTGTCAGACAAGGATGTCAGACAGCTGACGATGATCCAGCTGAAGAAGATGTTTGGGGACAGCGATTCAAAAGAGTCGCTACCGGGCACTGACGGAACCTCAATCATTTCCCTCGGCTCGGAGACGGACGAAAAGGCATCAGCAGCCGCAACCCAGGCATCGGAGGTCCTGGACGAAAAGATGGCATCGCAGCCGAGCGACACTGCCGGAAGCGTATCAGAAACTTCACCACCATCCGCCATCGGCGACCGGCCCGCATCGGCGGTTGATGAGATTATGAGCTCGAGTCAAGTCGACTCGGCGCTTGGAGCAGTCGAGTCGCTTGATTTGGCGACGCCACGGTCACCAGTGGTAGCCAAGAACGGCTCGCTGTTTCCTACTCCGGCAGAAATCGCAGGGGGTGTTGCTGCGGTTCCTACGATCGTGGCCTCGGACTCATCGGGCTCGCCTGCCTCACCTGCCTCGCCAAGCGCGGTTCCCACAAGCCCGGCCCGGCCATCGCTTCCCGGCGCGGTTCCGGGCCCGGATCCAACCCCCCCGATCTCATCTAGTCCCACCTTGACAGAGAAAGTCGAGCAGATTAGGAGAGAGCACCGCAATCGCTCAGGCGATGCCAGTCATGTTTCTTCTGCTGCAGGGGCACAGGCTGTGCCGCAAAAGTTCGTCCCGGAGCGTGGGTCATCTCGTAAGGCGGGCCTAACCATAGCGCCTCCAATGGTGCGAGCCTTGTCACAGCCCTCTGTTGTGCCCTACAATCGCTCTCATTCGAGCCTCGGGAAGCATGCCCCAACTTCGGCCGTTGAAAATAGGGCAGCAGAGATTGTGCATAGCGGTTCTGATCTGTCCAAAGTATCGACGGAGAGCTCGGGCAAGAGCGAGAAAAAACTCTCGGAACGCCTGGGGATAAGCGCCCTGAAGACGCACAGGAAGCCCGGGCAGTCATCGATTCCCCGCTATGTACACAAGAAGAAGGACACGCGGGTGTCTACGCTGGCAAAGCACTTCGAGCAGCTCAGCCGCGAGTTTGAGAAGGAGAGAATGAGGGACCGCAAGCAGCGTGCGGCCAAAATGCACTTCTCGCGGGCCTTCCTGCCCCGCACCTCGACCAAGGCCACTGTTGAGGTCTATGAAAACGTGGACCAGGCTGTGGAGGAGCTTGGCCATGAGGAAGAGCCTGCGGTCGAGCCGGAACATAAAAAGCGGCCCCCTGTCGCGCCGACAGACTCTAGCCCGAAACCAGCACCGGCTCTCAGCGAAGACGCTGCTGGGGACGCAGAAGGTGCTTCTTCGGCAAACATGCCTCCTGGCGGGCCACTGGCGGCCGACGATGGTGCTTCTATTGAGGGTGATGGCGACCGAAGCAAGCAGGACGAAAGCCGAACCGGGTCGGATGACGAAGGAGACGATGGCGCCAGTGATGCTGACCAGTCGTCTCTCCTGGAAGATATCTTGCTGCCCGAGTCGCTTGAGCCCAGCGGAGAGATACCCAAGCACCAAAAGTCCAGCCTGATGAAGATGCTCACCAACTTCTGGGCCGAGCGGTCGGCGAGCGGCTGGCCACAGCTGGAGTACCCACTCAACGCCACAGACCACATCTTCATCGACTCGGACGTGATCGTTCGCGAGGACGAGCCCAGCTCGCTGATTGCGTTCGCGCTAAGCTCGACCGACTACCAGGCAAAGCTAGCCGATATCCGCCACTCGTGGAAGATGTCGGCGCGGGCAGCGGCTGATGAGGGAGAGGAGCTCAGCGGACTATCGGACTCGGCTGACGTGTTTGTAGACGAAGAGGAGCTGGAGACGAGTCTGCTCCGGTCTACTGGCACGCATCTCAAGTACCAATTCATGGAAGGCTCAGCCAAGATGCTGTGCAAGATCTTTTACGCGGAGCAGTTCGACGCTCTGCGACGCAAGTGCGGTGTTGCCGACCGCATTATCGAGTCGTTGTCTCGGTGCCTCAAGTGGGATTCTCGTGGAGGCAAGACCAAGTCGGTGTTTTTAAAAACACTAGACGACCGCCTCGTCATGAAGGTGAGCCGCAGCAAAATGCAGACCCGCCTATTCTAGTGAGAATACAGGCAAACTAACCAGACTAAAACAATCTTCACCAGTCCCTCTCGCCCGTGGAGACCGCCGCGTTCCTTAGGTTTGCGCCAGCCTACTTTGGCCTGATGGCCGAGGCGCTGTTCCACGAGCTCCCGTCGGTGATCGCCAAGATGCTGGGCTTTTTCCAAATAATCATCAAGAACCCAGTCACCAACACTGAGATCAAGCTCGATCTCCTGTTGATGGAGAACTTGTTCTACGACAGATCCCCGGACCGCATATTCGACCTCAAGGGCTCGATGCGGAACCGAAAAATACAATCGACGGGAGAGCAGAACGAGGTGCTGCTGGACGAGAACATGGTGGAGTACATATACGAGTCGCCGCTCTTCGCAAGGGAGCACTCCAAGAGGATCCTGCGGGCGTCGGTCTGGAACGACACCCTGTTCCTGGCGCGACAGAACGTGATGGACTACTCTCTGATGGTTGCTGTGGATGAGTCCAAGAAGGAGCTGGTGGTGGGCATCATCGACTGCATCCGAACCTACACATGGGACAAGAAGCTCGAGAGTTGGATCAAGGATCGCGGGTTTGCAGGCGGCGGCCGCAATCGGCCGACGGTAACAAGCCCCAAAGAGTACAAGTCGCGCTTCCGGGAGGCCATGGCGCGATACATCCTACAGGCACCAAACTGCTGGCACCAGCTTGGGTCATCCAGCTCCGGGACAGGGCAGCTCCGGGCCCGGTTTGAGGAGCTCCCGGTGACGGCAGACTAGGGCTCTGGTGCCGGGGAGGAGCTGGCGTCAGAGGCGCTGCAGGCGGCGGGGGGCAGGGAGCTCCCAGGTTAGAGACCGTGCTAGCCGAGAATGGAACATGGGTGGCTGATGTATACATCAGACGCCCTCGGGTAATGGGGTTTGTTATTTCTACTTCGTGTTTGTTTCTTGAAACCTAAGTGCTTGTAGTGGTTCTTGCTAGCGTTCTAATGAAAGATTTGTGGTAATGGCGGAGATAGATAAATCGTACATCCAGTGCCGCATGAAGTTAGCAGCCATCAGGAATGTGGAGCGGATGTGTATCTTGATTCGTTTAGTGGGCTTCCGTGGTGTTTTGCTGATTCCGGCGGGGCCTGGGTCAGCGCAGTTGATATATTCAGTGGACGTCCTCAGGCGGGGAATAGGGCCGGTAGTACCTATAAACTAGGCCTAGGCTAGCGGTTTCGTACTGGATGTGGGGCCACCGCATGCCTGGTGATGTGATCCCATGTACCCACGTACCTCTACCCTATCGCAGGTGCCCGCCCGCTCATCCAAGACCAATCTCAAGCGTCGAATATTGAACTTGGCTCGCAACGCCGTGCCGTCAAACAGCTCGTCTCCAAAATTTGCCCCATGGAATCACCTCACCGCAACACACATAACAAAAGACTGGGCCTCCCCTCTGTTGATATCTAGGCCCATATTACGGGAGACAAGCGGAGAGTACGCAAATGTCTATCGAGCTCAACTGGGAGACTCTGACGACGGGGCCTGACGGAGATGAGCTGAAAATCCGGATCCGGGACTTCATCCACGCAAAATTCCAGACGGTGCCGCTGCCGCGCTTCATCAAATCTGTCACTGTCCACGACTTCCAGTTCGGCTCTATCCCGCCCGAGCTCGAGCTCAAGGACATTACGGACCCTCTGCCAGACTTCTACGAAGAGGACCCGGATGCAGACTATGATGAGGATGATGAGGATGAAAACGATGACGACAACGACGACGACGACGACGATAATGGCGGCGGGGGCGACAGTGCGGCTAAGGAGAACACAATGATGGGCCATAGTCATGAGCCCCCCGGGCCCCCATCTGGTCTCAGCAGTCGCCCAGATGAGCACCGAGCTGGGCACGCGCAGTCGTCTTCTATGAGGCCGGGTTGGAGTAGTAATCTTGACGGGCCTGGCGCTAGGTGGCCTCGAGGCGGTCCGGGAGCCAGGCAGCCGGGAGGCGGTGAGATCAACATCAACACGCGGCTGCGGGGCGCGGCGCCGGCGCAGGACCTGACGTCGCCGTTCCTGGGAACGTCCACTCCTGGCATCCTGTCGGGCGGCACCTCCAACTTCTCCTACTTCCACTCGCACCTAGCCTCGTCCGGTCTCTCGGGGACACAGACCCCGCTCGCCGCGGTCGCCGGCGCCCACCACGTCCATCCGCCCTGGCTCGACGTCCACGGCTTCCGCGGCGGCGGCGGCGGCCCTGGCGGAGGCCACGGCAGAGGTGGAGGGCGGGACGGCAGCAGCAGCAGAGACAGCAGCAGGCATAAGCCCACAGGGTCTCCCGTCCTCGAGGTTGACGGCTTTACACCCTCTCACAGCCGGCACAGCTCCATCTCGGCCACGCCGGATCCCGGCGCCGCCCCGGAGCCTTCAAGGAGAGAATCCTTGGGAGGCAACAGCGCGCCGGCGGGGCTCGCGCCGCTCCAGCCACGGCTGCGCGAGAAGCACAGCGTCAGCACCTTGGCACCCACGAGCGTGGGCAACAACTCGCGTCCGCCGACCCGTGAGCGGCAACCGGCCAAGTCGGAAGACGGCGTCGAGGATCACCCCGAGCGCGGAGGCGGGGCGGGAGCACCAGCAGCAGCGGCGGCGGCGGCGGCGGCGGCAGCGGGCAAACAAGAACCTGCTGCCGACCAGCACCGCGAGGACGGGCGGCGGTTCCGCGAGCGGCGCATCGAGGACCTGCAGGCCGTGTTCCGCATCCGCTACGCCGGTGATATCAAGCTGCTGCTGACGGCCGACATACTGCTTGACTATCCAATGCCCAGCTTTGTCGGCATCCCCGTGCGCCTGAGCATAACAGGCCTGACCTTTGACGGTGTTGGCGTCCTGGCGTACATCCGCAAGAGGGTGCACTTTTGTTTTCTCAGCCCCGAGGACGCCATCGCCATTACGGGCAGCGGCGAGACCGATGTCGGCGATGGGGCGGACGCAGAGGCCGAGGGTGGTGAAGAAGCTGAAGGACAGCAGCAACAGTCGCAACAACAACGGCGAGAGGGTCGCAGCCGCGTTGCTAGCAGCGCATCAAACATTTCAGGTGAAACTAATATCAGGATGGGTGGTCTGCTTCAGGAGATTAGGGTAGAGAGTGAGATTGGCCAGCGCGAGAGCGGCAAGCAGAGTCTACGCAACGTTGGCAAGGTGGAGCGGTTCGTGCTTGAGCAGGTCAGGAGAATCTTCGAGGAAGAGTTTGTCTATCCTAGTTTCTGGACCTTTTTGGTATGATCTGACGATATATACATATATACATATACCCCTCCCTGGATTTGTTACTCTAAATTTGCAGCTTTCCCAACTGGGACAACCCAAACAGACAGCCGACCAGTGCTATAAGGGCACTGCATTCTCGCTAAGATAGAATGTTCTTGAACCCCTGGTAGGCCGAGTTGATGTCTAGCTCTAGCTCGCGGGCCTGGACATCGCTGAGCTCCTCGGTGGCCTTCATCTGGTTGAGCGTGATGAGCCACTGCACGATCTTGCCGCGGTTCTCAAAGTCGCGATCCGTGACCTTGTTGACCGACTGGATCACATCCGTCAGGAGCGGGTGTAGCTGGTCCTTTGCCAGCAGGCCGAGCCGCAGGGCATCGAGGAAGGTGATGAAGTCCTGCGTGGCCTCCAGGATAAGCGCCCCGCCGGGTGCGCTCCCCGCCCCGCCGCCGCCGCCGCCGCCGCTGCCGCCTC
>PYSQ01000244.1:11793-47733 GCA_003049435.1 Nakataea oryzae
CCATCCCCACATGGTGGGGACCTGCCCCGCCGCCGCCTGGGCCCCTGTGGAGCTGCACCAAAGGCTCCCTAGCACAAAACAGGCTAGCCCGACCCGATAAGATAGTGGATAGCGGACCAAGAGCAGCCGTTATCGATGCGAGCTGGAGAAAAAAATTCTGAAATCCAGGGCGCTCGCGAGACGGAAGAATGGACATTTTACACAGCTTTTGTCCGGCAACCCCCAGCCTCGCCCACAATGGCGCCCTCTAAGAAAAACCTCAAGGCGACCAAGAAATTCGAAAAGCACCACCTCAAGGGCGTTCTGGAAAAGCGCAAGGCCGGGGCCAAGATCAAGCAGCGGGCGCAGGTCAAGGCGAAGAAGCAGGCCAAGAAATCGGCCGATGCCGTCTTCTACAAGTCGGGCGGCAATGGCGACGGCGACGACTCCAAGCCCGCCGCCAAGAGGCGGCCTGGCGCCACCGTCGGCGAGATGAGCGTCGACGACTTCTTCAAGGGCGGCTTCGAGATCCTTGACGGCAAGGGTGCGGACAAGACGGCTAAGGCCAGCAGCGGCAAGCTGGGCAAGAGGAAACGAGGCGAGTCTGAGGCAAAGCGCAAGGCCAGTGGTGGCACGGGCGACGACAGCGACGCCAGTGACTCGAACGCATCCCTCCAGGACGCGCCCGTCGAGAGCGACAGCGACGACGGCTCGGCTAGTGACAACGAGGATGTGGGCATGACCAAGGAAGCCATGGATGCGCTGGCGGAGAAGGACCCCGAATTCTACAAGTTCCTCAAGGAGAACGATCCCGAGGCGCTCGACTTCGACGAGAACGCCGACATGGCCGAGGTGGATGAGCTGAGCAGTGGGGGTGAGGAGGAGGAGCCTAGGCAGGAGGAGCAGCCCAAAAAGAAGCGCAAGAAGGACAAGAAGAAGAAGACCAAGGACGCGAGCGCCGGCGATTCTGGAGAGGAGGACGACGACGAGTCCGTCAGGAGCAACGAGCTCACGCGCGAGATGGTGGCCAGGTGGAAGGCGTCGCTCGACGAGACAAAGTCGCTGCGGGCGGCGCGGCAGGTGGTGCTGGCGTTCCGGAGCGCAGCGCACCTGAACGAGGACCAGGCTGAGGGCGAGGGGAAACAACGGTACAGCATCTCGAGCCCGCAGGTGTTCCACGACATCGTGGTGGTGGCGCTCAAGCAGATCCCCGAGGTGCTGCAGCACCACGTGCCCGTCAAGGAGTCGGCCTCGCACAGGACGTACGTCCAGACCGAGGGCAAGAAGTTCAAGACGCTGTCGATCCTCATCAAGAGCTACACGGCGTCGGTGCTGCACCTGCTGCGCACACTCTCCGACGACGGCACGCTCAAGCTGACGCTGTCGGCGCTGACGCCGCTGCTGCCGTACCTGCTGTCGTTCCGCAAGCTGCTCAAGACGCTCATCAAGACCGTCGTCGCCTTCTGGGCCCAGGCCAGCAGCAGCGAGTCGACGCGCATCACGGCCTTCCTGGTGCTGCGCCGTCTTGTTGTCATCGGCGACAAGGGCGTGCGCGAGGCCCTGCTCAAGACCGTCTATCATGGCCTGGTCCAGGGCAGCCGCGCCACCAACAACATCACCATCCAGGGCATCAACCTGATGAAGAACTCGGCCGCGGGGCTCTGGGGCATCGACCAGGCCATCGGCTACACCACCGCCTTCAGCTTCATCCGCCAGTTGGCCATCCACCTGCGCAACAGCATCGTCCACAACCAGAACGACGCCTACCGCGCCGTCTACAACTGGCAATACGTCCACTCGCTCGACTTCTGGTCCTGCGTCCTGTCGGAGCACTGCAGCTCCCTGGCCGAGGCCGAGGCCGGCCGCGAGAGCCAGCTGCGCCTGCTGGTCTACCCCCTGGTCCAGGTCACGCTGGGCGCCATGCGTCTGATCCCCACCGCCATATACTTCCCCCTGCGGTTCCACCTCGTGCGCTCACTGCTGCGCCTGAGCCGCGCCACGGGCACATACATACCGCTCGCTTCGGCCCTGCTCGAGGTGCTCTCGTCGGCCGAGATGCGCAAGGCCCCACGCGCCGCCACGCTGAGGCAGCTCGACTTCGCCGTGGCCTACAAGGCGCCAAAGTCGTACCTGCGCACACGCGTCTACCAGGACGGCGTCGGCGAGCAGACGGCCGAGCTGCTGGCCGAGTTCTTTGCGCTGTGGTCCACAAACATCGCTTTCCCCGAGCTGGCCCTGCCCGTCGTCGTCGGCCTGAAGCGCTGGCTGAAAGACGCACGCAAGAAATCGACGGGCAACAAGAACAACAAGCTCCAGGCGTCCTTTGTGCTGCTGGTGCAAAAGGTCGAGGCCAACTCCAAGTTCATCGAGGAGAAGAGGTCAAAGGTGGACTTTGCGCCCAAGAACCGGACCCAGGTTGATGCCTTCCTCAAGAATTTCGAGTGGGAGAAGACCCCGATCGGCGCCTTTGTCGTGACGCAGCGTAAGGTCAAGGCAGAGAAGGAGAAACAGCTGGCCGAGGCCAGGAAGGAGGAAGACCAAAAGCGAAGGGAGGAAGAGGAGGAAGCCAAGAAGGCCGGTGTGGAGGATGACAAGGAGGACGAGGAAGACGAAGATGAAGAAGACGAGGAGGAAGACGATGAGGAGGAGGCCGACGAGGAAAGTGAAGCAGAAAGCGAGGAGGGGGACGACGATAACAGCGATTAGGCTCGGTCGGTACCTGCCCACCCGCCTAGGTAGTCTACAGTGTGGAGCAGTATGGCCCACGACCCCTGAAAACAAACCAAAAAACCGTCATTAAGCCCGCGGGCACGTCAAAAGTCAAAAGCAGCCACAGCCTCCTGAGGATCCGGAGATAGAGGACGTTGCTGAGGATAATTGGGCCTCTTTACCCCCGCCGCCAGCCTGCTGTTTGCAGAACCGTTCATCATTGTGTTTTCATTCGTGTCCAGCAACTAATTCTGCCGCAAGCCCCTTACAGCCAAATGCAGACATACCTTTCGCCTTTCCAGCTCAACGCTACTCCCGTCCTTGGACGGTCTCACGCAAGCGACCAACGGACAGCAATCTCCGAATAGGCAGGAACACGCACACCCTCCTCCTGTTCGGTCCAGGCCCAGCCCGGTTCAGACACAATGCTTCCTGGTAGCACATACTTGAAGTACGCCTTCCGGCGCCTGAGGGGCCTCTTGGCATCCCTCCTTGGTCTGCGTGCTTTTTTTCCGCGCCGCAAGACCACCCGCGCTGGCCAAGGGGTGGTTCTTTGTTGTAACCGTCCCACGATGCCGGACTGCTCGGGGGACCCTTGGATCGGACTCCAAGACGTGGGGCGGCTGGTAGGGGAGCTGGAACACGCGGCGCGGGAGCTTCCGGGGAACGTCGCCAGGCGGCCCAGTGGCAAACAAAGAACCTGCGTGCCATCAACGTCGCCTCCGCCGCCGCCGCCATCAACCTCGTCGTCGCCATCGCAGACTTGCTCACCAACGCCGCCGCCAACACCCACCGGGGAGGAAGGTCCCGTGGGAGCAGACACAAGCCACCTGCAGCCGGCCTGGACGAGCAGCGAGGGACTGCTCTGCGGCATGTGGGCCCTCATGAGCAGCCTCGACGCGCAGCTGCCCCCCGGGGTCCAGCGGCCCTCGGAGGGCGAGCTGCGGCGCTTGTTCGAGCGCTTCGCCTCCACCGAGAACAACTTTTACGCCGACGACATCGCCCTCGTCCTCGAGCACTGGGGCATCTCCAAGGGCCTCTCCTTGAGCCTTGGCATCGCCATGGAGGCGGGCGGCGGCATGGACCGTTTTGCGTACCGCATCGGCGAGGGCACCGACGCCACCATCTGGATCCACAACGACAACAACGAGATGCTCGACGGGGCAGCATATAACCATTATTCGGCCATGGTTCCGCATGCCCGGGAAGAAACAGGAGGCAGCGGTAGCGGACACTAAGTTCAAGGATGAACACAGCCGGCATCCTGGGAGCAACCTGGCTATACCCCCAGTCTACCAAGGCCGCACCAACCGAATGGTGTTATCAAGCGACGGCAATGAGTTCCAGCAGGCTCGATCCAGCTACCGTTGAGCGTCGAAGGCATATGGGCGTAAAAGGGGCGCAAAGGATCCGTGGCTGTCGGCTTAAACAAATACTGGAGCGGTTTCGCCCAAAGCAAACAAATGCCTTTTGAGATTGGGTTTAACTGTGCGAAAGTTGGGTAATGGCCAAGAAGAACAGAAGAAAAGATAGACCCTTTTCTCTTAGTATCAGTGCGTCGGTTTTGGAGAGCTTTCTGTGGCACCCAGCCCAAATTTTGGCTGTATCAATGCGGACCTTCTCGCCATGGCCAAATCCTAAGTAGAACTAGTCATCCAGGGGTATCGGGGCATCGTAGATAACCATATCGCCGTCATCTTTATCCTCCATTCGGACCCCCACGTAGCTGTCATCGTCACTATCGTCGTCACTGTCGCTATGGCTTACCGATTTGCCCTTCCCGCTACTACTGCTGTTATCAATATTGCCAGGAACACTTGCCGGGAGCGCGGGCTCCTTGGTCGCTTGATCGGTCCCGCTCACGGTGTTCGTCGAGGCCGCCACGGCGTATCTCGGCTTCTCGGTGTGTTCCGGGACAGAAGCAGAAGTCGCAGAAGGAAGTTGCGGGGCACTGGCCGAGGCCTTCACGGTAGAAGCAGCAGGTTGGTTCCGGGCCTGTGGCAGACGCTGGTCCACGTGCGCCAACGCTCCCAGGGGGTCCGACAGTTGCATCAAGGTCTCCGAGTTTGACCTTGGTGCGGCGCGGCGTGGCGTTTTATCGTTCCTGGACGTGTCGGGCACAGATTTGAGCTGGGGTTCGGCCGTCGTGGCGACCTCGTCTCCGATGTCTACCAAGGTACCCTGCCTGGTGCTCCCATCCTCGTCTTTCATTTCGATCATGTCCTTGTCTATCTCTATGGGCCCGTCACCGCCCTTAACCTTGTTGAAGCCGCAGCGGGCCATGATCTTGGCAATCAGATCCGGATAGCGCAGATGACCGCTTACGGCATTGCTGAGGTCCAGATTCTCGACGCCGTTCATTTCCTCGACTGCCTGCAGACCTGCCACCCCGAGCTGTATGCTGGTAGCCCTGTAGATAAAGGCGAGGATGAAGTCGTTTTCAGAGTAGATATTGAACAGTTTTCCAGACACGACGCTGCGCATTATCTGCCATTGCGCCGTGTCCGAGGGGATCGGAGCGCCGATGAGCACGACCTCTTCCACAAGCCCAAATGCACGGCGTTCGGCCAGCGAGATGAGGCAAGAATGTATCACTCTGGCCCCTAGCGAGTATCCGATCAGGGTGACTGGCCGTTCTCCTTGGACTTTGTTGATGAGAGCGTCGGCAAGGACCCTGCCAGCCTTTTCAGACCGATTGCGCGCTCGGTTGAAGGGGTTATCCAGGGTCGAGGCGATTTTGAGCAGCTGGAGCGGCCACATTGCGGCGTACAGAGCCGCCAGGGCTGTCCGCTTGATGATCTCGACCTTGATGACGCCCCAGGTGTAAGACTTGACGAGATCACGCAGAGCAGTGCCGAGGCTCATCAGGCTATCGATCTCGTACTGAAGAGCAAAGACCTCGGTATCATCGCCCAGGACACGCCACGGTTTGACTATATCGTCTCTGGACGAGAGCCAGCCGTTGATTCCGATGGTGACACGAAGCCTTCGAGAGTCTTTGCTGTCTTTGGAGTACTCCTTTCCCCAGGCCTCGTTCAGAGGTATGAAGCGGAAGTCGTCGACCTCGCGGGCGTACTGGTCCATCATCTCGCCCTGTATGCATCAAAAAAAAGCAAAAAGATTAGTCGGGAGCAGCAACCAAAGGGCCCGAGTTGTGCATACCGTCATCTTGGCTCCATAGGCGCCAAAGAGGGTGCCGACGAGCGCGCCGTTCATCCAAAAGACACCGAGAAACGAGGCCAAGCTGCCGAGGCCGACACTGCCCATCAGGCCACCGATTGCGCCAGCCACAAGGGGCGCGGCCAGCCCACCCGTGATGCCGATGACGGCGGCGCCAGCGACTGAAGCCAGGCCAACCTTCCAGAAGCGGCTGGCTTGGCCCTCTTGGCGGCGCTTTTGGGCCTCGGCCTCGGCCGTCATGGCCTGCTGCTGCTGCTGTTTCTTGGCCTCATCCGAGGTGGAGGATTCAACAAGTGAGCGGGAGATCTCGGTCTCCTCGCGCGCGAGCACCTCGGGAGGCAGGTCCAGGGCGGACGTGAGGTAGACGGCCATGGTGCGCGAGAGAGACGTGTAGGCGCCCGTGGAGAGCATCAGGACCAGGATGCAGCTGAGGGCCTCCTCGCGGTCCTCGCGCAGGATAGTATTGAGGCGCGTCGGGATCGGGTGATAGAGCTTCTGAAAAGCGGTCAAGACCGGCCCATGTTCGCCGGCACCAGTGGCGGCAGTGGCGGCCTCTGTTGGCTCGCCAAAGCTGAGCAGGTTCTCGTCCTGGCTCGGGTTGTCAGCCCTAGCGCTCTGTAGACGGGCTTGCCGCTCCTTGCGTGCTTCGGTAATCTTGGTGTCATCTGGGACAGAAGCGACGTCCTTTAGCGACTTGAGGAGCTGGCGCCGCCACGCATCAAGGTAGCCAATGGCGGCAGTCCGGAGCCGGACCAGCTCCCTGGCCGGGGGTCCGGCAGCCTGCGACGGCTGTGCCGGCTGGCCGTCGGCCGGGTGTCCATTGTCTCGTTCCTCGGAGCTGTCGCGGCTCTCAGACGAGACGAGCAGGGGCGCCGGAGAGACGGGCTGAGGGCGTCGGGGCTGCTCGTCGTGGTCGTGCGACTTCAAGACCAGCTGGGAGCGCATGTACTGTGTGATCTCGTCGACCAGCGCGTACAGCGCCCGCCGCCTGGCTGGGTTGAGCACAACCAGCAGCTGGCGAGGCTCTGCGGTCAGCGGTGCCATATCTCCTAGACGAGCCGTTTCCTCTCGTTGCGGAGGGTTTTGTGGATGAGTGTTGGGAGTCCTCAATCTTGTGCTTGGTGGTTGCTGTCGATGACGTACTTTGTATTGTCGGGATGTCTCCTTGATTGACGCGGGGTTGGGTGGGAAAAGCAGCAGCAGAAGCCGCCGCGCGCAGCCACCTATCTATCTAGCTTGGAAAGGGTTGCTGCCTGATTTGAACCAAGCATCCATTCTGCTCCAGGAAGGCACGAAGGATCTCAACATTGGAGGATCCGAGTGCAAGCCACTTGAGCCGAGCCGTGAGCCAAGCTGCACCAAGGGCTGGCCCCTGGACCCACCAGCTGTTTGTCCCAGAAGCCAAGGGATCAAATCCTAGCGAGGATGGAGATGGCCTCGTGTGACAAACAAACAGACGCCTGCCAAGATGTTTCAATCATCTATCATGCGCCAACCGTTCTGTGCCGCTACGCATCGGGGCTTTGGAATCGCTGCATGGCGAATACAAAATAAGTGGGCAAAAGGGAAAACCAAGAAGAAAAAATATAGATGAAAATAAAATGTGACCAATGGAGACGCCAAGGACTATAGATACCATGACGAGCCTCCTTCTACGCCTCCCTCCATGCACACGGGCCCTGCCTCATCCGAAACGCTGCTTCGCCAGCTCTTTGAGTGCCCCGACAACACGGTCCTCGCGCGCGTGGTAGTTGCGCAGACGCTTCTGCAGCTCCTCGGCCCGCGCCCGCGCCTCTTCCTCACGGCGAAGCTCGCGCTCCGTCTTCTTGCGCTGCAGCGACGCCAACGCCTGCCGATAATCGTCCGCTCCATCCCCGCCACCCATCAGCTCGCCGTCGTTAACATCCACGGCGCCAGCCGATCCTTCGCGGAACCCGCGGAGCTTCTCGTTGAGCTCACGCTTCTTTTCCAGCCGCCGCTCCCGCGTGCCCGCGTCCGCCTTGGGCGCCAGCTCGTCCAGTCGCTCCTTCTGCTCCACACGCTCGGCCCGCCGCGCCAGCGCCCCTGCTTTCCGCTCGGCCTGCCGTCTCTCCTCTTCCGCTGCCCGCCGCTCCGCCAGGTCCTTCATGCTGGGGATGCCCGGCCCCTGTCGGATACTCGAGGCCGGCCAGATCCTGCGCGATGATGCCGCTGCCCCTTCTGGTGGTGGCGGCGGCGGGCCGTAGTCGTCGTCGTCATCATCATCACTTTCGTCTCCGCTGCTCGCGGTGTCGCGTTTTGACGCGCCCTTGGCCGCTCGAGATGCACTCTCGGCGCTGCCCGCGAAAAGGCGCCCTGGGATCACGGCGGGGCTGCCTCCACGGTCGTCGCCCGATACCGCCGGCCTGTCGTGGTCGTCTTCTTCGTCGCCTCGCTCCTCCACCCACATGCGCACTACGCGCTGGAACATCTCGGGCTCGTACCAGCCCTCCGAAAGCCTTCCCGCGTTCCAGCGCCGGACGAAGGACCTCCAGCGGTGACGCAGCCCACGCTCGCCGAGGTCGTGGATGTTGACCTGCTCATGCAGATCAAGGTAATGCGCAAACAGCGGCCGGAACGTGTTGTAGTCGTGCCGTGAGAGCGTCCGGGCGTCGTAAGGTAGGATAGTCTCACCCGTCCGCTCCTCCGCCTTTCCGTCACCATCGTCGTCATCTTCGATTGGCCCCATCATGGTCACGGCAGTCGGTCTCGGCGGGCGTTGCGAGCGAGACTGAGAGCCATTCCCGGTTGCTCGGTCACGCCGGCCAGCCGGAGACGTGCTCCGCTGACGCCTGCTGGACCGGTGTTTGTGGGGACGCCCCGACGACTCACCATCATGCCGTCGACGGTCCCTCGACTGGCTGTCCGTATCCCGTTCCCGCCCATGCTCACGATCCCTGTAGCGGCGGCGGTGATCGTCGCCGTCGCGTTCGCCGCGGCTGCTCCCGCGCTCCCGCCTCGAGCGTGGTGCGGGAGACCTTGACCGCCTTCTAACGTCTTCCTTGGCAGTAGGCATGTTTCGCAACTATACTGGCGCGTGCTCCGTTCGCTGGTTTCTTTCTGCACGTGCCTTTGGTTCCCGCCAACAACCCACACAGGACGCTGTGGTGCAGCCGATGGAGCGAGCCCAAAATGCCGAGGCCCAGGAGTGCAGTGCTGAGCCAGAGCCAGCCAGTCACGTCTCGGAGACGGACCGCTTCCCCGGATTTTGAGGTGCCTATGCCTGGGTTCTGGGTGGGCGGTGTCGGGGGTTTGCCAATTCCAGTTTCCGGGTTGCTGTGTATTGAAAGGGATTTGTTTCCAAAAAAGAAAAAGAAAAAACGAGCTGGTTGTGCGCTGGTTCCTGTAAGCTGTGCGGCACTTTGCGCCGATATATGAGGGAAAATATGATGCAAACCCAATTCAGGATAGAGATGCAGGCCAAAGTGTTAGGGTGATTGGAACGTCGTGGAATCTGCCATGAAGCCGGCCAGCTTCCCGAAACAAATATCCACGGGAGCTCGTTTTGAGAAGCGGCGGACTTCGCCCTGCGCTTTATTGCGATATTGACCAATCACACAGCGGCAGTGGCCAAGCTAGCCCCACCAGACGGTGCGCGTTGCTAGGTGCAGGAGCTTCGTGGCCGGCGCAGGGGGTCGTTACGGTGGGTCCTATCGAGCTGGCCAAATCCATCTATATTCGTCCTCGATCTTGAGAGGGCAACATGTAGCTTTGCAGATATTTACAGGTATATATAGCTCTACCTATATATAGGTGTCTGTACAGAGTCGGTCTTGCCGACATCCAATTCGGGGGTATCATTCATACATCACATTACAATCCATCGCCAGCATCTCTCCGTGATCAGCCAACCGCCTTGGGCGCACGCTGTGTATACATCGTCGGCCTGAATGTCGAAGCTCAAATACCGTTGCGCTCGGACCCAGCACAAACAGGGTCCAAAACAATCGAGGCCACCCGAATGCCGTCTCAACTCTCCGGGTACGGGTGGTTATGGATGAGGCAGCCCACACACTGGCAGTCGTCACCGCACAAACAGCTGGCCGTCTCGCCCTCGCAGCCAAACGGGTACGTGACGAACAGGAAGTCACTTGCCGAAAGGTGCGTCTGATCCTCGCTAGCCGCCGACGCCTCTGACGGCGTCTGCGCTTGCGGCGGTGAAGACGCTGAATCCGGCCCTCCTGCAGCGCCTGTACTTTGTTG
The DNA here is from genome assembly GCA_003049435.1 of Nakataea oryzae. Taxonomy (NCBI): domain Eukaryota; kingdom Fungi; phylum Ascomycota; class Sordariomycetes; order Magnaporthales; family Magnaporthaceae; genus Nakataea; species Nakataea oryzae. The sequence goes on from PYSQ01000244.1 coordinate 21,883, forward strand.
GGCCTGTACTGCCACGGGAGTCATGTCTTCTGCATCCACGACGGGCGCGCGCTCTCCACCGCCGCTACCGCAACATCCTCCACCTACAGCTCTTGCTGGTGTTGTAGGTTTTGGTGCTACTCCATCCTTTGCTCCCCGTGCTCCCCTTGCTTCCCCTCGCGGTTGCTCCTCCGTCATTATGTTCATGGCCGACCTGACGTAATCCTGTGTAACTTCATTGTACGGATGAGCGGGGCAGCCGAGACAGTTGCACGAGTCCCCGCAGGAGCACTGGTGTGATGTTCCTCCAGCTGCAGCCTCGTCATTGACGCCAAGACTCATGCCCGGAGCGAGCGGCACTCCCATGCCCATATGTGCGTGGGCATGCGTCCCTGAGAATGCATAACCCAACCCTCCGGGCGGCGACATCGGTTGCCTCCATTGCGGTGGTTGTATGGGATGCTGGTACGTTCCGTAGTAAGGCGGGTAGATGTACATGGTCGGGTCCGTTGAATGTGTGAAAAATATTGGCTGCACAACTGGGGATGTAAAGGTTCCCATCATCGGGGCCCCCGCGACGCCCAGATGGTGATGCAGCAGTGCTGTACCATGTGTGGCGAGGCTGCCACCGTTCGTCGTCGTCGTGATATGCGGTTCAAAATGGCCCAGCGGTTGAGGGGCGGCGGTGGGAGGATGCCTTGGGTTTCCGTTGCCATTAACTGCTGTGGATGATCCCTTGCCGGCGCAACAGCTTTTCGGTTCTACCGCAGGGGTGACTGCTTTGCTTGCGACAGCTCCGTCACTTGCGGTGGCTGCGTTGCGTTCGGTTCCGTCTGAGCTCGTGTCAAAGTCATCAAAGTAGGACCCGTTGGTAGGGCCACCGACAGCTGACCTTGGCGTCTCTGGTTTGATGGCTAGAGAAGGCATGCCCATCCGAGAGTCAGGCTGTTGGGTTAAAGAATAGCCCGCCCTGTTATCCGAATTCCCTGCCACAGCAGATCTATCAGGCGGCCCGGACAACGCTGCCATATATTCAAGCGAATAGCCGGATGTTTTCGGGGAGACAGCTTTGTCGCCATTTCCTGTAGACGATGTCCTAGGGAGGACAGGTGTTCTGTAGGGTGGCGCCGAGTGTATGTTGTAACTCTCGGGATCCATTCTCTCCAGTGTCGCAATGTCGAAGGACTGTTTGCGGGTCGCGGCTTTGGAACTAGCCTTCTGGACCTGGAACGTCCGTCTGGTCGGGGACATAGAGCCCTTGAGGGCTGGGGACTCGGGCGGCGGTAGCTCTGGTGTGGGGGTCGAGGGCCCACAGCCACACTTCTGCGTTCGCGGTATGGCCGCGGTGATGCCGCCACAGGCGCAAGGCCTGCCGGGCGGGTGTGGGCATACGCTCAATGGCCGGCCAGGCTTGCGAACTGGCACCATGAGGCGCTCCTTGGCGTGTGTGCATTTCGTAGAACGATGTCCACGTATACATGGCTCACTATAGCGCAGTTCAAGAACCACATGTAAGTATTCGGGCTCGATTCCGCTCGCGCGTTCGCCGAGCAGGTAAAAAGACGGGGACGAAGTCAAAAGACAGCGGGAATGCAACACAAAGCCGGGCGCAATTATGAGATGGGACCAAATAGGGACTGGATTGAATGGGCGGGGCACCACTCCCGGGACGCGGCGGAAAGTACCATGGTAACTCACACACTCACCAAGCCATCTTCAAGCCGTTGATTATCGGCATCCTCGCTCTGTCACGGTAAAGATTGCCGTCATGGGCCGGAGTGTGCTGCGCCGGAAGGCGGTATAGCTCGGTCCAGGCCTGCGGGCTGCTCGCTTCACGTAAATGAGCCACAGCCCCAAGGTCCGAGACAAGACTGCTCAAACTCACTCCAAGAAATGCGACGGCGGGCGACGAGCTGCCGCAAACCCGGGTCGCACAACAGTGGAGGCCCTCGTGCGTGGAATGACCGGCAGGCCGTGATGATTGGTCGTAGGCAGCCCGATATGAAGGGAGCAAGAAGAAAAACCGAGGGTGAGAGGCGGAGGTCGAGTGCTGATTCAGGGATCTGGATTGGATCAGGAATCAGAAGAGACAGGTGGATGATTCTCAACCTGGGCAGGGCCGCATAAACGACACAAGCAGGTAGACCCTCGGTCGAAACTATGTTTATCCCCGGTGTCGGGGTGTTGATGGGACGAGGGCGACTGCAGTGAGGTAGCTAGATCTCAAGCCATGTACCACGAGTCCCCGAATGGTCGCGGGAGTCGAACCCAGAGATGACGAGGGCTGTGACTCGGAACGGCCACGGGGCTTGGAGCAGATGGAATTTGATGTTGTAAAAGATCGGACAGGCAGGCAGCCGCTTCAGACAGGTGTCTGGCATGTACAGGGTGACTCGTTGGGGGTGTGAAGCGAACGAAGGAAACAAAGATGGCACACCAAAAAATCGACCTTGGGCCAACCCGCTGTTTTGGGCTACGCACAACGTGGGCAAGTGCGGGCGCGTGAGGAAAGTCCCCGACCGAAAGGTGAGGGGGGTCGCACTCGGCGAGGGCTAGACTGGAAGCCAACGGGAAGGGCAGGAGCGGTGCAGCGACATGAGCCAAGATCTCCAGTGCTGCGGCGTGGGTTGGGACGTAGAAACCCCCGGATAGGGCATCCAATGAGTTTCCCTCAAACGGTTGCAGAGTGGGAGGCGGGTACCCTGGTGGACAGCTATGTAGGTACTCTGTCCGGATGAAAGGCAGACAGGCGGGGTCCCGGGCAAGAGATGTGAACCCTTTCTTTCGTCCTGTCAAGAGGTCCACGGCAGCCGGGCTTGTCCCACGCTCGTCCTGAAGGCGGCTATGCGCACCGACCCGTTCTCGTTCGTGGCAGAGCACGGGCTCAGGCGCTTGTGAGACCACAGCCACCGACTGTTAACGCATATACCAAGGTCGGGTGTTGGATTGCTCGGCGGCCGGGGCGTGCCCACGCGTGTGGTTTTGGCTTGAATGCAGGACAGGCCGCTGGCTCGGGGGCAGGCAGGTACCAGGGATCGGTCGGGTGACGAAAGATAGGTAGGTATCACCAGTGAGATAGAAGGCGAAGAAGAAGAAAAGTACTTTTCCTCTTCTTCCTTTTTCCCCCGTTGTTGTGTGATGATTTCAATCATCAACCTACCCACCCCTCCTGCTCAGAATCCCTCCTGGGCCTTGTCAGTGTTTCCACCATGAGCAAGTTTCCATTGGCCGTTGACGGCTAGACGGGTGCATGTGGGTCCCAGGCTCGTGCTGCTCACACCTCGGGCGGCTGCTGTGGGGGTGCAAGGCGGGCGCGGCGCCGGCCTGCAGCTGAGGCGCGTTGTACGCCTGGCCCAATCCGAGCGACCGCGCCAAACACGCCCAACTGCACTATTTCCCATTTCCACACGCACATCAAAGACCGCGCGCAAGTCGACAGCTGCACTGCAGTTCGGATGGCCATTCCGGTGGCTCAGCCAAATCATGCCTTGTCCTGTCAAAGGCTGCCTGGCGGCATTATCAGCAAGGAAGTGGTCTTGTTTTTCTTGGCGGACTTGAGCACGTTAAATCCTGGGTGTTACGGACAGTGGGCCCGGGGTTGGGCCCCGACTTACGTCGGGACTCATAGCCCTCAGCAAGGGGGCGACGCCACAGCGTGGCTAATGCGCACGGATCCGCCCCACCGAGCCGCGCCCTCGTAACGATAGCACCAATCCGGCGCTGCGCGCTTTCTCTCTTTTTACTGCCTATCGAGACAACAGACTTTTTCGAGCTACGCCTTTGCGCACGGCGAGGCGATAGGCCCCTTAAACTGGTAATTGGTACTTTATTTTCAGGGCAAGTTCGTTTCCCACGTACCATTCTACCTCTAATTCTCTCTTTTGGGCTCTTTTTGGCTCTCTTAACTCGGAATAGGTTGTTGGTTTTAAGCGCCTTTTTTTTCTCTTTGCAGCAGCAGCAGGCCGCACAACAATACCAAGGCCCTAGGTGCACAGCCGATAAGTACCAATGCAGAGAAATTGGCAGTAAAAACACATACAAGGGGTAGGCCTAGTAGGCAGGTGAATTCACCTGCTAATATTAGATTGGCATGGAGGTATTTTCACTGCTTCCTACTGTGGAGAGACACAAAGGGGGTCCCAGCCCAGGGGGAAACCCCGCCATACGCTCGCTCCGCCCACTCACCTCTCACACAGCCAACCCGACATAATGGCTGGTGCCAGCCGCACCCGCGCAGGAAAGCCGCGCGACTGAACCAGCCAATCCCTTACAAATCCCTCTTAGTGAAACGAAGGAGCGATTGCGGGCCGCCAAGAATTGCGCCAGGAGCGCTGACGCAAGAGTCCGTCGACGCAGGCGGCCCCCATGTTAGCTGCCTCTAGACCTTGCTCAGAGCACAAGCAACGCCGCTTGTCAGTCCGCCACCTGGGATGCTCACGCAACAGAGACGCAGGAGCCCACTGATTAGCTCTTCCAACCGTTCAAGAACGGCCCATCTTTTTTTTTCTCGAGCCAGTTTTGTCCACGGCCACGCTAGTCCTGGTTTCCAGAGCTGGAGATTGTACTCTGTATTGACGAAAAACAAAGCAAAAGGATGGTGGCACATTGGACCCAGATTGAGGAGGCGGGGAAGAAAATGAAGCAAGCGGTATGGCATGGCCGGGCCAGACTACAAATAGCATCGTCGTTGGGCTTTGTACCTGCTCCCCAGTCCCATGATCTTGATCCTTGGGGCAGATCTCTTGGCGATCTTGTCCGGCCCTGACCCTGCCTGCCTACCGCTTCGGGAAAGCGAGGTGGCAACGGGTCGCTGATCACATCTGGCCCGTGTTGATATCGCTAATATGGCAGCCACGATAAGAAGCAGGGCGCCCTAAATAGCGTCAGCATGAAGCCAGACCCTACCGTACTCCCCAGTCACACTTCACTGGCTAGGTCGAGTCGAGGGACGACATTAGGCCTAGACCTAGTGGACGTTTTCCATGCATTGGTCTAGCAAATAATATGATTCCGAGGCGGCATTCAGTCGTTCTCAGAGTCAGATCCTGCAAACATGTCCATCGCTCTCATCCGCTTCTTGGGGTTCACAACAGACGCCACCATCTGGAAACCGCCAATTGTCCTTGTGACTGGGGGGTTTGGTGCTGCCGGCTCCGAGGCTTCGGTAGTTCCGCCCATGGCCGCATCCTTCCCCTCGTCCGACATGGAGAGACCGGCCATCCCGGTTTCCACCAGGGGTTCTCCGTCAATGTCCTCCTCATCAAGGACTTCAAGGTCCAGGTCCTCGTCGTCCGTGTACTCCATGTAAGGCTCATCCCCAACCTTTTCTTCTTCTTCATCGTCATTGTCCAGCGAGGGAACAGGGGCGCTGCTGGTGGGTGCTGTGGGCTTGAAACGCCCAGTACCATCGTCGACGGCCTTTTTTGCTATCGCGTCCACCGTCTTCCACTTGCCCTTCTTGGGCGCCTCGTCGACCGTATCCTCTTTCCTCAGCGCAGGCGGGTCCTCAAAGCTATTGGCGAAGAACGCCTGAGTCTCCGCGGTGAAAACACACCACCCTTCCCAATGACCCAGCACCAAGCATATGCTACGTTTCCACTTTTCGGCTCGGAGCCGACCCCATCCCATTCTTTCTGGCACCATCCCGAGCCCTTCAAAAATCTTGCGGCTCCTGAGCGCGGCTTCGAAGTGCTGTCGATAGCGCCAGGCATGTCGGATTCCGCTTATGGAAGAGGACGATAATATGTCGCTAATGACGTAGAGGGCAATGAGCTTCGCGGTGCTGCGGTCCTGTGGTTCCGCCGATCGCTTCTCTTCCGGGCCTGCTGATGAACCTCTTGAATCGCCACCCTTCCTGTCCTTGTTCCCCGGCTTGTTCTCGGGGTTGGCCAGCGAGAAGGCAAAAGGGCGTTCGACGTTAGACACGATGAGGTCAACAATCTCGTCCGCGCCTCGACTGGCATGTGTTATTGCGAAAGTGGTTACTCGCGCAACATCCCCTTTGCGCAACTTGGCGAGAGTGGTTGGTAGCCTCGCCAGGAGGTGGGTGAGCTTGGCTTTCTCCAGGGGACTCAACAGGTTTTCCTCGTTTTCGTTCCCTGCCGCTGCACCTTCACCGGCCCGGCCGGGCTCGAGATCAAACTCGTCGCCATCTGACGAGTTGTACTCCGAGTCGGACACAAACTCGTCCACGCTCGTAGTGTACTCGTACGAAAGCGGCCGTTTCGGAAGTTTCCACGCGCTGGTACCTTCGAACAGTGGCACGAACTTGTCCCTACCACGATGTGCCCTGGCCCCGGTCACAACTTGCCAGATGCGGTAGCGGTACCAGACGCCTCCTTCACTGCGGGCGTCCCATATCCAGGCCCATCTCTCCTCCCGTTGCACTTCGGGCCTGTTCATCAGCAGGGCCTCGAACTCGGGCCCACGCTCGAGAAGCGCCTCGACAACCATGTGTATCATACGTAGTTGCTTGATGTCTCGTGGAGGGTGTACGGGTACATGTAGAATGCCTGCACGGTTGGCTGCCCCCCCTGCGGACTTGTTGTATGATGGTGGGGGAGCGAACCCTCGGCTATGCCCCGGGGGGTGAAGAGATGGCTTCCCAGGTAGAGGTTTCGCTCCAAAGGGCTGAGACCCAGGAGTTGTAGACGGCTGGATTGCGAGAAGCGATCCTGTGATGGCAGCAGACGAAAGATGCCGATGGAGGGAAAGGTAGAAGCCGAAACCGAGGTATCTGTTCTGCAAAGCGCTGACGGCAGCGTCGATGTCTGTGGCAGGAGTATCGGGGGCGAGCGTGACAATGGCAGCAGTGGATCTGCGCTCAGTAGCACCGGGGCCGGCCGGTGGCAGTATCTTGACGCTCTCGACGGTCAGGTTCGCGGGGATGAGCTGTTTGATGACGGCCGGGGAGGTGCCTGGCGGCATGCTTGATAGGCGCAGGGTTGGCTTGGCCACGGCTTTCTCCTCAGCCCTGTCTACAGCCATGGACTCGGCCTCGTCTTCGCTCGTGTCGAAGGCCTTGGCTATCGACCGCGAGGCGCCATCGTCGTCAAAGGCCGCGCGGCCTCGCCCGCCATCGTCGCGGTCCCCTCCGCGTGGGGCATCGAACGGCCTCTTCCTGCCGTAGCTCGTCGGGACAGGGCCCAGGGAGCCGGGGCCGCTTCTTAGGCCCTGCGCGCCGAAGTGGCGCTTACCAGTACCTCCACCAAAACCGAGCGGGCGGTCGGCGAGTCTTGCAGGCCTGCCTGCCCGGTTGCCGGCGTGCTGGCCGTCACGATGGCGGGGGTGGTCGCTGCCGCGGTCGAAGCTCTTGACGAAGTCCTCGAGGACGGCAGCGGTTTCGACTTCCTCGCGCTGGCGTTTTGCTTCGGCCTCCTCCTTCTGCCTTTCAAACACCGACTTTTTTGTCGGCTTCTGCAGCTTCGCTTCAATGTCGGGGAACTCGGCCAGCTTCTTGGAGGAGGACATGGTCGGCGTGGGGATGCATGCCGGCACAGACAAGCGTCGGGCTTGGTGCTAATTACTTGGCTCATCTATGTCGTTTATCCGCGTCCCCGATCTGCGTGGCTGCACCAGCATTGACTTCACCCACACGCGTTGCGTTGCGCTGGTGCGGGTTTCCAGGCGGGTCAGGCCTGGACGCACTTGGCAGCAATTCCCCACTCACCAATGCGGAGCTTGGGCTTCTCACATCATCCACACTGTCTGGCGCTTTATGTGGTTGGGCCAGTCGAGATCTAAATGGCTTTCACTGGATTGGGGCATTCCACTTTCTGCTCCTGGATTCCCTACCTGGAGACCAGACCAAGGCATGTCTGATGCCCAAGGCGTGTCTGATGCCCAAGGCGTCTTGATCCATCGAGTGAGATTAACCAAGAACACGATTATGGAACGACGCAAAGAGCCTGGCCGGTGAATTCGATGTCCAACAGTTAGATAAGTCTAGGTTTAAATAGCGTCAACCATCATCCCAGCCCGCTTGCAATTCGCGCAGGGGCGGTCGCTTTGCAGAAATTACCAGAAATCCGAGATAGAGATAGAATCCATCGTCCTCCTCTTAAACTGCCTTGACCTGCAGATTCTCCTCTGACACTGGTCTCGTGCTCTGCGTCTGAGAACAACGCTATAGCCCCTATCACGCAAAATTCGACGGGCCCCGCCGAGACCGCGTGCATGTAATAATGAGTCCTTCCGTGCTGTACTGGTCCTCCAGCAACCTGTGTGGGACTGAATAGTGCCGAAATTTCCATCGATCGTGAGGGGGTCATCATTCTGGGTGGAGGCATGAAAACTTTCATAAACCGTCCAACATTTTTTTTTTTGGAAAAAAAATCCCCCAGCCGAGAAGAAAAGAAGAAAACGCCAGGCAAAGCAATTTGTTTCCTTCTCTTTGTTTGCTACCTGAGTGAGTCCACATTTCCACCCACCTCACCTCGTCTATCACCCTCACAAGCCAAGCGCCGGGCTTGAGCCAGCCCCTTTCGCACCCCTTTTGTGTCTGAGCTTGGACGTCTTGCACATTTATACCAAGTGAAACCGCCTGCCCTTGGTTGCTCTTTGCTTTCCGTTTCTGCTATCGGACGGATCACGGACGTCCAGAACCTTGCATTCTATAAATACATACTCGAACTTTATTTCGCCGCTCAACCTTTTCTCGAAACCTCCTCTTTTCCCGTCATGCCTAGGCCTGCCAACTCCTCCTCTTTCCCAAACTCATCGTCGGGCTTCACTCCGCCCTCGTCAATTCTCATCGTCGGCGCCGGCGTCTTTGGACTAGGCACCGCGTACGCCCTGGCGCGACGCGATGTCTTCTCGCGTTCTTCCATAACCGTCCTCGACCGTTCCACGGACCCGAATCTGTTTCCCTCTCGCGATGCGTCCAGCGTCGACAGCTCTCGCATCATACGCGCCGATTATGCCGATCCCGCCTACGCAGCCCTCGCTGCGGAGGCCCAGGTCGAGTGGCGGAAAGGCGGCGACGACAGCATCGGCGGCCAGGGACGCTATAGCGAGAGCGGCCTGGTCGTCGTGGCCGACAAGGACCCAACCCTGACCGATTCCGCTGGCGTTCCCTTGCAGCAAGCAACCAAGAAGACGGGTGCCGACTACTGTCGGACGAGTTGGGAGAATGTCTCGGCCATCTCCAATCACGACCCGGCCTTGAAAAGCAAGATCCATCTGCTCCCTACCAAGGACGCAATCCGTCACGCTGTCGGCACTGGCGGCTCCTCAGGCGTCTGGGGCTACATTAACCGTGCCTCGGGGTGGGCGGACGCTGATCAATCAATGCGATGGTTGTTCCGCCGCGCCCAGGACACTGGACGCATCAATTTCAAGTCGGGCACAGTATCGTCTCTTGTCCACCAGGGCAACAGGATTACGGGCGTCTGTTTGGACGATGGCCGCACCCTGACTGCCGACTTGGTCATTTTAGCGACGGGCGCCTGGACCGGAGGTCTGATAGACCTCGCTGGACGTGCTGTCGCCACGGCACAGACACTCGCCTACATAGACATCACGGACGAGGAGCAGGCCGCATTGGCCTCTCAGCCCGTGATCCTGAACCTCAGCTCTGGGCTCTTCATGATCCCTCCACGCAACAACGTTCTCAAGGTCGCCCGGCATGAGTACGGCTACCTGAACCCGACCACGACGGCAACGCCGCTGCGCTCGCGGGCAGATACCCGTCCAGATACTGGGGCCGGTATCGTCAAGATATCGTTGCCACCTCAGAAGGTTGAGGATGCCATTGTTAACATTCCTGAGAGGAGCAAGGAGTTGCTACGCCAGGCTATCAAAGAGATGGTTCCCTTGCCGGCAATCCACGACAGGCCTTTTACGAAGACTCGAGTCTGCTGGTACACAGACACCCAGACAGGCGATTTCATTATCGACTACCATCCAGAATGGAACGGTCTCTTCATTGCCACTGGAGGCAGCGGCCACGGCTTCAAAGTAAGCTGCATCCAATCATTCTTCTACAGTAGTTTTTGCTCGCACTAACAGGTCCACGTCGTCGCTAGTTCCTTCCGGTGCTAGGAGAACGCATTGTCGACTGCGTGATGGGCAACCGCCCAGAGGCGTTTCAACACAAATGGGCTTTTACCTCTACGCCATCCTGTGGACCTACAGAGTGGAATGCGATCTCAACGCAAGACGGCAGTCGCGCCGGCGAGGTTGGGTTGGTGTTGAGCGACGAAATGGCCCGGGCACGTCTATAGCCAACAGCTTACTCGGGCACAATGACAACCAAGAGGGACATGCGAGTAACGCTTCATTCATGGCATTCTCAAAGCTACCTCGAAAGGTGCGAGGCACCTGACGCAAGAGACAAAGAGGAAATCCTCCGTAGAGAGATAACCAGTGTACCCACAGGCAAACGCGAATGAAATGCCACGTCAGACAGTGATCTGGTGACAACGCGACCCGCTCTGTCCCTCGCGCAGTAGAATGCGAATAAGCATGCCCCTGTGATGGTCTGTCACCTCGGTGACTGGAGGACTCTGTACCCCAAGCCTGGCAACAGTCACAGCCATGGGCTGATTGGAGGCAGGTGGTGGGACCGTATCCCCCAGACCCTTCCTCATTTATCAACCGTCCCCGGATTCTGGCTTCCACCTGCCAGGACGAGGACATTAAGATGACGACAATCCGTGCAACCTGCGCAGTCCTGTCGTCGTAACATGCCGCAGGTGTCTGACCCGCGAGGTGCAAAATCTTTGTCGTTTATAGCCATCGGATAAATCCCGATGATTTTTTGTCCGCCGAGAATCCCCTCCAATGTAGAACCCCCCCCGATCTGAACGCCAATGCAATGCTGGTGAAATGAAAAGCAGAAAATGTTACAAGCAGGCTAGCGATGGGAGACATTGCTGGCGATGTGCAAGCCAATTGTGCTCCGCCGCCCCTGCGCAAGGGTGGTAGGGTGGGTATTGATGTGATGTGGTGATTTGGGGCGTCGTGATATCGTAAAGAAGTCTTGTCATCGTCTGAGAACACCGAGTTACTCAGACCTTGCGGAAATCTTGCAGCACAGGGTAGATCATTTCGAAGGCTTGGTAGATCTCCTCACGAACTTTGGCGCCGGTGAGGACAATCTTGCCACTGACGAAGATCAAGAGAACGATCTTGGGCTTGATCATGCGGTAGATAAGACCAGGGAACAACTCAGGCTCGTAAGAGCTGAAGTTGTGGTGGCGGGAAGCCAGACCCTCGAGCCGTATCGGGAACTTGATGTCGCAAGAACCGACGATGTTCTGGATCTTGAAGTCGGTGAACTTGGCGTTGAACCCCAGCTTCTGGATGATGCGAGCGTACTTCCTCGAAGCGAGCTTCGAATCGTCCTCCGACTTAGCACCGGTGACGACCATCTTGCCTGAGGCGAAGATAAGAGCTGTCGTCTTCGGCTCGCGGATACGCATGATGACGGCAGCAAAACGCTACTAAAATTAGCCCAGAATCCCGGAACAGACGCTCTGGAATGCAAGATATACCTTTGGGTTGTATTCCGCATTGCGAGCATGCAGAGCGATCGTCTTGAGATCCAACCGGCAATCCAGATTCACCGTGGCAACGATGTTCCTTGATGGGAATGTTAGCCAGCGGAACAGGACCGACGAACCATCAAGACGACCATCTGAACAACAAGTCAGGAACAACTTACTGGAGAGTGGGGGTGAGACCACTGCCAGTTTGGGTCGCAGCAGGCGTCGCAGCGGGAGTCGCGGGAGTCACCCCAGTGCCGTTGACGGCTTGAGCACCCGGCTGGCCGCCGTTCACGGCTGGCCTCTGGCCATTGACATCGGTAGGAGGCGTGAGCTCTCCGTGACCGCCAGGGAAGGACAAAGAGCCAGGGGCAGTGAAGGCCTTCGCCTGAGCCGCATTGGAGGGATGGGTCTGAATTCCCTCCATGATGATCCAAACTCGATTACTGGTCTCGCGATTGATGGTGTTGTGCAGGTCTGCTATCGTTGGACATGGTCAGTCATCTGATCTGGTCGGTATTGGTTGATGTAAGGTAATGATCAAATTTCATCGCCAGGATGAGTAAGAAGAACAACTCTGGGTAATTGTAGCCATCGGTCATAGTAGACAAGATGGTGGTGGAAAAGGCGCAGGAGTGCGCAGGTATGGCCCGTGCATAATGAGGGGTAGAAGCGCGGGAGCAAACGAGAGAGAGGGGAAGAAAAAAAGAAAAAAAGAAAGCTGAAGCTCACCAAATAGTGTCGGAGGAGATGAACAAGCAAATGTGTCCCCTCACAACAAGATGGTTTTGTCCGCGGCGGTTGTGCTTGAGAAGATGAAGATCTCTCTCAAAATCGTCAGGCTCCTCGGGGCAGCTCAACCAGCAAGGCGACCAAGGTCAAGTGAATGTCTCGGTCGGGAGAACTCGGCGGCGGCAGAGGAGCTGCTCAGCACGCTAAATGGCACTCGCGGAGTTCCTGTCGGAACGAGAAAAGTCGTCTCACAACAAATGGGCAGCAGAAATGGGAATTCGATTCTATTCCTGGCTTCTTCGGCCCAAGCAGACTGCAACAACTCTCTTGCAGATGCGGCTTGGTCTTGCTTCTTCTCGACGACGAGGACCTGGCAAGCGATCGCTGTCGGCCGTCCAGGTGTCCGTGGAAGGGGACGTCCGCGTCGACGATGAAGAAGAGAAAAGAGTATTAAAAGGTCTAGAGAGCGACGACCACACTAGTCGCAAGACGGTGGTGGGGTAAAGGGAGATATTCAGAATGCGAAGCGCACACTGAAATGGCGGTATTTTTTGGTGTGTGTGGTGTGGAGCCCCAGAAGATACGTACAGGCAGGGCGCAGACTCCGAAGGACAAGCAGGCGTGGGAAAGCGGCCGTATTTATATCCACGCAGAAACCGCCCCGGCTTGCGCGAGTGGCGCAACCTCCTGCAAACGCTCCGTCCTTTGTGCAGTGGGGCCTGCCACGCCCGTCGGCCAATGGCACTCCCGGAATGCGCATGTAGCTCTACATCCAGGCCTCGACACTATTCCATCCTTGGTGCGACCAAATCCACCATTCATTCGCTTTTGAAACACGAAGAGTTGTTTTCCCCTCCCCCCATCCCGCTGCTGCCTCTAATCTCCCCACACGCACGCGGCGCCAGCTCCTGCGGGTTCCTTTCTTGCCGATTCCTCGTTTTTCTGACAAGCGACAACCAGAATTCCGGAGTCGCTCGCGCTTGGAACAACCGCCAGACCTTCAGGTTCTTTCCTGCCTCTGCCCGTCTTTTTGTGCAACTCCTTCTTCCTTTGACTTGCCCTCACCATCTTGCGCCCTTTGCTCCGCCCCCCTGCGTCGACGTCGACCGCGACCGGCTGGAGGCTACTGACCGCCATCCCATTCAACGACGGCTCGATCGCCGCCTCACAGAGCCCACCACCTACTTCGGCTTCTCGCAGTAAGGCCGTGGGCCTCGATGGCGGCACGCCAGGCAGAACCTTCGGCACACCCCAAACAAACATCGACCGTGGTCTAGGTGTACGTTGGACAAAGTCGCTCCTCTTCCCTCTCCCCCATTCCCGCCTTTTGTTTTTCTTGGCTTGAGCCTGAAAACAATCCAGCCCGCACTCTGGTTTCGTTCTTTTTTGGCTTTCTTTGTTTTCTTTTATCCTCTACTCCCTCTTTTCCGTCCTTGGCCTGCCCCCACGATCGCCCTGAGTCGGTGGGTGTGGCCTGAATGCAGGCCGGGAAGAGCTATCGGCCCCCCGGTCGCGACTCATTACCCCCAGCCTGGCCTCTGTACCCGCCGCAATTTTGCCTCCCCGAGCACGAATTTGCCCCATCGTTACATCGAGCCTCTCATTCGCAGGGCTCAAATCACCGGTCCATGACAGGGGTGGCCGCCAAAGTTCCAAGCGTGCAAGCCACTGCGAGCCACCGGTGCTTTTGGGCTCTGCTGTGTGCTGCTGTTGCTTTTGTGCTCGCTTTCTTTCCCGGCCCAGCCAGACAGCAACCGTGCACAGCCCCGTGCTCTCGGATCGTCATTTTCTGACCAGTTTCCCAAATTTCCTTCCCACTGATCCTTTCTCTTCTCTTCTCCCACGCACGCTCCTTCACTTTTCGGCCACGAACCAGTTCAGCCCAACGCTACGTCAGTACTCACATCCTCTACTGATCACTGCTCCCTCGCTCGTTGCCTAATCTCCTTACCTCTTCTCTGTGGCCCCCTGTCGCAGAAAACTCTGCGACAACAATCCCGCATGCGTGCATGCTGTCTGCGTCGCGTTTCTGCTTGCATCATGTCATGCCAGCTGGGACTGAAGGGTCGGCCAACGACGAAGACTATGCCTGGGAGCAGGCGGTCTAGACGTGATGGTCTCGAGGACGCGCATCCTCAATGCTGCCTGACTCCTGTGACTGCAACCAGGCCCCCCTCCCCCTTTTTTCGGCGCCCAGCCTGTTTGCCCCTTGCTCCGAGGTGGAAAGTTCCAGCCACCTGCTAGCCCCCCTCCCTTTGAGAATTTTTTTTCCAAGCTGGTGTTGGTTGGCACGGGCACGGGCAGGCGCTCTTCCAATGTACCGATACATTGTTCCTTGACGCACCATCCCTGTCTGTGCGAGCCGCCTCCTCGCCCCCTTTCGCTGCTTTTTCTACTTTTCTTTCCCCAATGACTCACTGCTGCGCGCCAATCATGTCGCGCCGTAGTCAGGTTGCTTTGCCGTCCTTTGGGCCAAGCCCGCCCCAACCAACCGCTGCCCACCCGTGGTCCATGCCGCCATGGCCTTGGTCCAGGGCTCCCCCGGGCGCCCCATGCTTTTCCCACTCAGCTCTCGCTCACTTTCACAAGCAGAATTCCGCCCACAACTCATGAATCCGAGCGATCGAATCGTCGGTGGTAGCCATTAGGTAATGAAGAAATGACACAAAAAAAAGAGAATCAATGCATAAAAATCGTGCACAACTTGTCCCGGTATTTGGAAAGGACGAGCACAAATTGATTGAGTAGGGTGGGGAGGGAGAGAGGGAACGGCGCAGCGACAGCCTTCCCCTTGTGCTTACTACCCCCGTTTCTAGATCCTGTCAAAATTTATGGGCAAATGCACGGCTGCGGCAGTCAATTGATGGCCTCTTGTTGGAGCGATGCCACCCACCGGAACAAATTAAGTGTGATCCCAGCAGGTGCAGCACGCACCCCTTACCCCCTGCCTGGGAAGTAGGCCCGAGGTAACAATGTGCGACCTCGGCACGAGATTGCGTTGCGCACTGTACGCTGGCTGGCGCAGGGGTCGAGCTCGTCCGTCCTTGTGCTTGGCGCTTGTTCATATTCGCGTCATCATCGCTTGTACGTCGCGAGGGATTCGCGCCTCTCAATGGCCACGTGCCGCGCGCGCGAGCCGCTGCAGCGCAGGGCCGGCCTGGCCTGCTCCTCCCGTCGGGCACATTGCCAAGAAACCAACGGCTTTTTACCATCTACCACAAAGAGCCCACCAAATCTTGTTACACCTTCCCACCCTAGGGAAAACCAGCGTGGCTGCCCTCAGCTTTACGTCATGTAATACTTCGGGCCTTCGGATCCCTGCGGCGTCTGCCAGTTTATATCCTGCAAGGGCGCCTTGATATCGCACGTTTTGCAGTGGATGCAGCTGGTAGGCGCAAGACGAGATGGGTCAGTCACGAAGCCAGAGGAGAAGGGGCGGGCCCTCCAGGGAACTGTATAAAAAACGGGCAGCCTGATGACATACTTTTGGGCATTGATCTGGAACCGAACACCGATGTCCTTTGAAGGATCCTCCACGTACTCGTACACGCCGGCCGGGCAGAAGCGATTCTCTAGCCCCTTGAACTTGGGCCAGGTGTCGAGGGCGTGCTGGTCCCAGTCCTTGACCTGCAGGTGCACGGGCTGGTCCTCCTCGTGGTTGGTGCCAGTGCGCGACACACTGGTGAGGATGTCAAACGTGAGCTTGCCGTCGGGCTTCTCGTACTCGATCTTCTCGCACTGGTCCGCGGGCTTGGTGGCCAGGTGGTCGGCCGTCTTATGCTTCAGGGTCCAGGGCACGCGGCCCTTGAGGATGTACGTCTCGAGCCCAGAGTACAGGATGCCGCCGTACATGCCCAGGGGCGAATGGAACGAGGGCCGGATGTTGCGCACCTCCTTTAGCTCCTTCCAGATGCTCGACTGGCGCAGCGAGTCTTCGTAGTCGTACAGGAAGACGGAGCCGTCGCTGCCGAGGCCCTCGAGCGCCTTCCAGGCCGCCTCGGCCGCCAGCATGCCCGACTTCATGGCGTTGTGTGTGCCCTTGACCTTTGGCACGTTGACGAAGCCGGCCGAGTCGCCGACCAGGGCGCCGCCGGGGAAGGCGACCTTGGGGATCGACTGGAACCCGCCCTCGATCAGGGACCGGGCGGCGTACGAGATGCACTTGCCGCCCTCGAGCACATCGCGGTACAACGGGTGCTTCTTCATCTTCTGGAACTCGCCGTATGGCGACAGCCACGGGTTCGCGTAGTCGAGAGCCACGACGAGGCCGACCGAGACAAGGTTGTCGCCAAAGTGGTACATCCAGCCTCCGCCATAGACGTCCTTGGGAAGCGGGTAGCCAAGCGAGTGCGTGATGTCGCCCTTTCGGAACTTTGCCGGGTCCACCTCCCAGACCTCCTTGAGGCCGAGGCCGTAGGTCTGCGGCTGGCTCTCGCGGCGCAGGTCGAACTTGCTGATGACCTGCTTGCTGAGGCTCCCGTGGCAGCCCTCGGCGAAGAGGGTGCAGCGGGCGTGGAACTCCATGCCGCGCTCGAACGAGTCCTTGGGTCGGCCATCGCGCCCGACGCCAAGGTCGTTTGTGGCGACGCCGAGCACCGAACCGTCGGGCTTGTAGACCACCTCGGAGGCGGCAAAGCCCGGGTACACCTCGACGCCGACCTCCTCGGCCCGGGCGCCCAGCCAGGCGGTAAACTGGCCCAGGCTCACAATGTAGTTCCCGTCGTTGTGCATCTGCGGCGGCGCGGGAAGCGGGATGGCCATGGACTTTGTCAGGAAGCGCATGCGGTCGCCGGCGGCGGGGGTCGCGTGCTCGAAACGGTCGGGGTTCTCGGGGGCGAGCCAGTCGGGGATGAGCTCGTTGATGGCGCTCGGCTGGATCACGGCGCCCGAGACGATGTGCGCTCCCAGCTCGCCAGCCTTCTCGAGCAGCAGGACCCTAAAGTCCTCGTTGCCGGCCTCTTTGGCCAGCTGCTTCAGCCGGATGGCGGCGCTGAGACCGGCCGGGCCTGTGAGGCGACGGCAGCGTTTTTTTGGCCGCAATTGTCAGCTACCGCCCAGCTCCAGCCCCGACCCCAGCCCAGCCCAGCGCGCGCTGCTGTGTCTGTCTTTTGTCTCACCTCCACCGACGATGCACACGTCTACCTGGTCGCTTTCCCTCTCAATCGCCTGCACGTCGAGCGCTTCATCCTGGCTGGCGGTTTGCTGTGGCATGGTCGCCGAGAAGGCCCTCCTCTGCAGCCAGAGCGCCGGCATCTGGGCTGTTACTGGTGCTGGCCTCTGGAAGTGACGTGACGGAGCGGCCGCCCTCGACGCCGCGGGGATGCGCAGCCGCGGAGCGCAGGCATGGCGGCCGAAGCAGCTCCGCGCCGCTCCTCTGGCCAGCACAGACATGTGGGTGTGGTCAATTAAGCTGTTGCGTCTGCAGTCTACCTGCACATTGTCGTCCCTGCCGTGAAGCTGCAGCTGCTGTGTTAAAAGGCCGTCCTTGTTTTTTTTCCCCAGCGCAAAAGTGGTGGGGTCGGGTGTTAGTGGCGGCGCATTCGGTTCCTTTCTCCAAGTCGATCGTTCTGTCAAAGTGGGAGCACAGCTATGACGATTTTTTTCCTTCTTTCCTTCCTCACTCGGTGCCCGCCGGCTCGGAGCCTCGAGTCCCCACAACCAATCTAGTTACAGCAATTGTCACCGTCATGTTTGGGCCTGGGCCTGTGCCAGGGGTCTCTGCTATTACATGTGACACTGAGAGCTGCTCAGCTTGGACTTGCCCCTCGCCTCAAGCGTCGTTTGCCGAAGGAAGCCGATTCACAGCCGACGGCTGCAGTGGCTCACCTTGCAACCCGCGGCCGGACCGGCGGTTGGGCTCGGCTACAGCTGAGGGCAAGGCTTACACGCTAACTGGTCGTGGTGGCAATTTCGGTTCCGTCCCTCCTCGGCTCTGAGCGACACGCTAGCCTGGTTTTCGACGAGCGCAAGACGGACAGCCGGCGAGACAACAAAAGGAATTGCGTGCAGGACACAATGAGGGCCTGGTCGGTGTCTACCGGTGGGGCCGGCTGTAAGCTGGTGGGAGGCAAAATATGGATTATAAAAATAGACATTCTTTGTCCAGTACTGGTCTAATTATACGCTGCTTCTCCAGGCCGAGGCATGCTCTCGCAAATCAGGCCGGGAGCGTCACAACGATTTCAACCTCGGATTCTTCTCTGCTGCAGCAGTATTTGCCAAGGCTTTTCCATATCCCGACTAAATCAAGTCTAAGCATCTGGTTCGAGAATCCGAGATGCTTGTGAAGGTCGTGTACCTCGGACCCATGTACGGCGACCCCGATTCTGCTGAGCTGAAGGTTGGGGCTTGCGATGTAGACGCCTTTGACACAATGTTGATGCATGATTAGCGAGTTGCAAACTTGACCGTTTGCGCCCGAGGCCGCAAACGGGTTCGGGCGGAGAAAACGCGAACAAGATGGAAGAGGAGAATGTGCAATACCAAGGTTTCCTAGCGCCTTTAGACAAACGCGAAGTCGAAGCTCCGATGACGACGGCTGCTCGCAACACTCAACTGCAACAACTGCTGCTGCGCCAGACATCTTTCCGAGTAGGCCCAGTACGGACAAGCTCGTCGTGCCAAACTCGTGCACGACATGGGCTGTCAGGATTTCAGCGCCCCTTTCCGCAACCGTCAGCTCCGAGATGGGGTCGTCCACGAGAAGCGCAAATGGCCCCGCCAGCTTGGCAGATCCATGTTGGTGGATGATGAATTTGGCGGAAGCATCCGCGTCTGACACAGGCAGGAAATCACATAAAAAGACAAACTCGGTCAGGGCTGTCAGGCCCATGTTGAACAGGCCAAGCATCGAGGCCTGACCGTGCCGTGCCTGGATCCTCAATAGCCGTCTGTCGAAATGCTGGAGGTACATTTCTGCCGTTCTTCCAACCACCTCGGGTCGCAAAATGACCAAGCGGCCGTCGGGGGTCTTTGCTGTCATCTCTCCGATCAGTTCACTGTCGTGCTCACCGGGCCTATCGGTTATATATATTGGTCCACCGGAAAGGCATCGTGCGACTGCGTGGAATCTCGAAAAGTCGTGCACGGTCTGGAACATGTCCCAGTCCGGAAGCACATTGAGATGCTGGCTCAAGAGAGCAACGTGTGCATTGCAGAAAACATGCCAGGTGTGGGAGCTGGTATCAACACAATCAGTGAAGGCTATGCGGGGTAGACAAGACGGTGGTCTGTGACACATCGAAAGACGAAAAAAAAAGAATAAAAAACGATGGCGGGTGCTTGAGCAGAGCGCAGATGTGAAACATGCAGGAAGACACTGCTTTACAAGGAAGAAAGACCTTACCGTGGATCATCTGGAAAGAAGTCATCAGAGTTCCTCATCATAAATTTAGTTCCGTCGCCCCTTAGGAACTCGGAGATATTCTGAGGGATCTGAGCCATGCAGGCGATGGCCCTCCCGTCAAAGTGTTTGGCAACTGCGGAACGCCATGCTGACTGATATGGAGCCGTTAGTGCACACCGATCGTCGGCATGTTCGGGGTAGTCCAGGAAGCTCTGCGTGTCGGTCTTTACGGCGTCCACTCCGGAATCGACAAGAAAGCTGTCGCGGCCCGGTCAGCAACCGCACAACGTCGAGGAGAGGAAACGCTGCCGTATACCTGTAAAAGTCGTCAAAGAGAGAGTTTGCACTAGGCCCATCAGCCGTTGTAACCTCTCCTCCCCCAAGCCAGATGCCCTCGCGCCGCTTGACTGTTCGCATGCGGTACGTCTGACCGACGTGGCCAGTGGCCGACATGCCACCCCAGTATCCGAAAATGCCATGCCAGACAGCGATGTTCTGGATGTGGGGAAACTGGCGACGTATGGCCAACGTCAAAGCCTTGAGCCCGTCTGGGAAATTCTCCCTGTTGGCCTCGAAAGTAGTCCAGCGATGCTGAAAATTGGATTCGCCGGTCAATTCCAAAGATTGCCAGTTGTCGTCGATGATCAGGTTTGGAGCATGAACACCGTAGGCGCTCAGTTTTCCAAGGGCGTCCATAATCTTCTCAGGGGTCAGGTGCTGTCCAAGCCCGTTCCAGGTACAATAGGCGAATCCATCCTGCCAATCTTGCAGCCGTCGCTTGTCGTGTTCAGCAACTGGGACATGAAGCGCTCTGTTGTCTTTCGGGGTCCTGAAGCGGATGAAGTTCTTGGCCGCCTGCAAGACGGTAGCAATCGCAACTTCGGGTTCCGTTGCTGCCGCAATAAAGACACGCCCTGTGCCTGCGGACGGCTGGTCGTTGCGGCAACGTCCCACGATGTTTCCCTCCTCGTCCGAGCCCAATGTGATTACAACGTCATCAAGACTTAGAGCAAACAGGACCAGGTGCACGCCATCATCTCTAAGAAAAGAGAGCAGAACGCCGTCTTTGTCGAGGCAAAACCGGCGGCGGCCTTGGCGAGGACCGAACCATGCCTCGTTGTGCCTAACGATGGCAAACCATTGTATTGCCCGGACGGGGTTGCCAAGTCCGGCAGTGGAATATCCAGACCATCGCCCTTGGGCAGCAGCGGCAGGTATAGCCAGCTCCCAGCTGAGACAGGCCTCACCAGACTTCTCGGGCCCAGACTCGACGGAGACCTCATGATCCGGATGCGCGATGTAGTGGCTGAGATTGTCATTTGGCAGCTTCTGGGGTGCAAATATCACCTCGCCGTCCTCCAGTCCCAGTCTTTCCTTTGCCCATTGCCATGGCGCATGCGGCCCAGGCCGGAATTTTATGGTGAAGCGAAACCTTGAGACGCGGTCCGATGCTTTCATAAGGGAGCCACTGAAACAAACACTCCCTTGTGGGCGGTGGTTCGACTAGGTAGGTGGCGTCTATGTTAAGACAGGCTGTGGAAACCCCTCTCTTTGGCCGGGCACAAACTTACGCTGCGTTCCAGCGGCAGCTCTGCCCAATTGTCGCCATCAGTATTGTTGTGCCAGACGACAGCTTCCCAATCACGGCCAGCGCTGTTGTCAGATGCTAGTTCTGAACAAAAGGCGACGGCCAAGGTGAAGCGGGTCTGCTGTGATGCCAGGTTAGCAGCGACAAGGACAGAAAGGAATATGGTCCATCGCCAGAGACCGTACGTACATGACTGTCCTTGAGGACGGTAACAAACCCTGGCGGCGGGCTGCAAACTAGTCGCGGTGCCATTGCTTTCATGGAGAGCGCACCGACATGGCATGGGTCGACGAGACGATGATGGTGTGTCGCAGGGGCGTGCCTGGTTAGAGGCCGTCAGGTGAATGAGAGGCAAGTACCTACTACAGGAGCGATGGAAACCGCGAGCTTGGATCAATGCATTAGACTATCCGAGCCGAAGGTGGTAGCAGCAACATGACAAGCAAGCCAAGTGGTAACATAAAAGACACAAGAAAGGAACCAAAAAATAATATAAAAAGTCGGATCCAAATGATTAATCTTCGTCAAAGGGGGGGGGGGGGGGNAAAAAAAAAGGGGATAAAAAAGGATAAATCTGCGAAGAGGGGGGGGGGGGGATTGAAGAACGTGGTTGTTGGTGATTCCGTGAGCTGGCTGCAACACGTGACACTAAACACTTGACCTGCATGCAGGCCAAGCAGCGGTTTGTGCCGATCTCATTCTGCACGCAGCTCCGGGGTAGGGAGGGTCAGAGAAGGTGGGGGTGCTGATATGGTCTGGCGACTCTGGCCATCATTCGTCATTCATGTATTCCGGCCAGGCTTCATGCTCACCCAAGCCGCATCACCAGCTCCCACCTGTGCGTCCTGGGAGGGACTTGAAATTTCCCATATCATATGCATTGACTGTTCTGAACCATGGCATCAGTCTCGCTCTTCTTGTCGCCGTTGATGCTACCGGTCGGCTCGATACTCCTCGGCTACCTGATATACCGCTTCCTGGTGTATCCCGCGCTGCTGTCCCCGCTCAGCAGAATACCCAACGCGCATTGGTTAGCATCCGTATCGCCAGCCTGGATCCTGTTGGTCCGCTTCCAGCGCCGGGAGAACAAGGCTCGCCGAGCAGCCCACCAGCGGCTGGGGCCCTTTGTACGGCTTGGCCCCAATGAAGTCAGCATCGATGATTCCGGGGCCGTCAAGACTGTCTACCAGGGAGCCTTCGACAAGACGCCGTGGTATTCGGTTTTTAATAACTATGGGTATGTCCTCATCATCCCCCTCTGTCTCTTTCCATCCATCAGGGACAAACACCGAGCCTAAAACCACATGCAGCGTTCCCTGTATGTTCTCGGCCCAGACGAGCCGTGAGCATTCACTTAGAAAGCGCATGGTTTCAAACGTCTACTCCAAGTCCTTTATACAGTCCAGTGGGGCACTCAAGGCCCAGGCCAAAGTGATACTTTATCAGCGGCTTCTGCCCATCGTGCAGAGCTCCACGGCTGAACGCCAGAAGCCGCACGGGGTCGACGTCTACTCGCTATTCCTAGCCACATCCATGGACTTCATCTCGGCATACATCTTTGGCATCCGCCACTCGACGAATCTCCTCCAAAGCCCCGCTTACAGAGAGCATTGGCTGCAGCTATACCACGCGAGAGCAAATTACTCCTTCTTCGATCAGGAGTTGCCGTGGCTCACCAAGACACTGTCCAGATTTGGAATCCGACTATGCCCAAGCTGGGTCGACGCTGCTAACCAGGAGCTGGAAGACTGGAATCGCAACATGTGCACCGCAGTCCTGGCCGACGAAACTGCGCTCGCTGCCGCCGGACCTTCGTCTGACCCCGCGGACGAGGCTGTAGTCACGAGGGCCTTGCTCGCCGGGCTTGAAAGGGAGAAAGAGTCTGGCGCGGATTCCATCCTTTATCCAACAGCCATCTGCCAACAGGATCTATCAGTAGCTTCGGAGCTTTTTGACCAGGTGCTTGCCGGACAGGAAACGGTGGGCATCACACTGACATATCTCGTCTGGCATCTATCAAAGAGACTCGACCTGCAACGGAGTCTACATGCCGAGCTCACAGCCGCCGAGCACGACACTAAAGAGGACCGGGAGTTTGTCGCAAATCCCAAATCTTTGGACTCGCTGGAGATTCTCGACGCTGTGCTTATGGAGACGCTACGCTTACACGCGGCCATCCCCGGCCCTCAACCTCGTGCGGCACCGTACCCGTCGTGCCATCTAGGGCCATATGAGGTTTCCGGGGGGACACGGGTTTCGGCCTTGGCGCATACGTTGCATCGGGAGGAGAAGGTCTTCCCCGATCCAGAGAACTGGGACCATGCCCGGTGGCTCTCTGGTGGGACGGACGAGGAGACAAGAAGATTAATGAACCGGCAGTTTTGGGCCTTTGGCTCAGGAGGCAGGATGTGTCTGGGCTCCAATTTCGCCATCCATGGTGCGTGCTGCTCCTATCTATAGCACGACATGGTCCTGTGCCAAAGACACATCTTGTTACGAGGATACTTGCTAACCCAGCCCAGAGATGAAGCTTGTTGTGGCCGCAATATACTCCAAGTTTACGACACATATCGTCGACGATAACGGGATAGAGCAAGGCGATGGATAGTAAGGCTGCCACAGTCCCATCTGCTGTCTAGTGATCGAAACTACTAACAACTTCATTATCCAGTACTGTTGGGCCACAAAGTGGGCGACTATTTGTTCGGTTTGAGGCTGTCGAGTAACGTGCAAGATGCTCGCTACTTGACACCGCCGTCATCACAGCAGCCAAATGCGGCTGTCCAAAGGACAGCAATGTAAGCATCAGATACAGCCGACAAGGCGGTGGAGCCACGCTCTGGGCGGAGGCAAAACAACCAGGCATCCACATGTGCAGTAGCCGAGCATGGCAAGAACAAGTAACGGAAACGGATCAGTGGGTATTTTGTTCGGGCCTTCGAGGCGCGAGGTTTATGTTTGACATAAGGGCGCGAAAAGCTTTGGCATATAAAAAGAAGGCGCACGTAGGCGTCAATAGAAGAGAAGATGGTGGGAAGAAAGTGCAGAGCAGACAACCCCGAGTTGACTGAACCGTGGTAAGAAACCTAGCGTACACCGGCCCGGTCTATTTTTTTTTTTTCACCAGACGCGAAGAATGTGGTTCCAAGCCAATGTCTTCTTACTCGAGCATCACCGGGCGGAGGTTGCGCCTCTCCTTGGACTTGGCGCCGCCGCTCAGAAGGCTGAGGATGCCGCCAGCACCGCCTGCCTCGTTGTTCTTGGCCTTGCCGCCATTGAGGCCGGCCAGAATCGAGCCCAGGATGCCACCGTTGGCGGCCTCGCCGGCCCTGTTGTTACCGTTGCCCTGGAGCTGCAAGCACAAAAAAACAAGTGCGGTTAGCCACTGAAAAATCCTAGCTTCGATGCACCGGAGTTGGGACGCGACTTACCAGGCTGAGAAGATTCTCGATGCCGTTGTTCTTCTTGGCGTCCTTGCCCTTGCCCTTGGCGTCCTTGCCTTTGCCCTTGCCGTTTTTGCCCTTGCCGGCGCCGGCGGTTCCGTTCCTGGCAGCTCCGGCTCCGGCTCCGGCTCCGTTGTTCTTCTTGGCGTCCTTGCCCTTGCCCTTGGCGTCCTTGCCTTTGCCCTTGCCATTTTTGCCCTTGCCAGCGCCGGCGGTTCCGTTCCTGGCGGCGCCGTTCTCGACGACAGCGCCGGCTCCGTTGTTCTTCTTGCCCTCGGCGTTCTTCTTGGCATCCTTCTTCTTCTTGCCGTCCTTGCCCTTGCCCTTGCCGGCGCCGGCGGTTCCGTTCCTGGCGGCACCGTTCTCAACGACAGCGCCAGCTCCGGTGTTCTTCTTGGCATCGTTCTTCTTCTTGCCGTTCTCCTTGCCCTTGGCAGGAGCGGTGCCGTTGTTGGCTGCACCACCCCCTTGAACGGCCCCGGCAGCTGCCCCGGCACCTTGCTTCTTCTCCTCGGCAACCTTCTCTTGCCCGGCAGCGGCCTCGACGGATGCGGCGGCGATGAAATCGCGGACGGCAAGGGCGTGCCTAGCGACTGCAACCTCGCCACGTGCGACCAATCCCCTGTCAGCCGGCATGGCGGCGACGTAAGAGGAGGCCGCAAGCAGCAGGAAGGCGATGTTTCCGATGGTCTTCATCTTGCCTGAGATTTGAATGAGAGAAAACAGGTGGGTAGATAAAAAAAAAAAAATAGAAGCGAAAGTGCTCAAAGAGGAAACTATGAGGCTTGAATAGAGCACAGCTCTGGTATCTGTCAATGACAAGGTAGGACTGGCCTATGATAGAAGTGAAAGTAAGGATAAAAAAAGAAAGAAACCCAACCTGTGGAAGAACGGACGGATGCAGAGATGGCTGATGGAGAGATGGGACCTTTTTCTCGGACCCAGACGGAGAAAGCCAAGCCGTCTTATATACAGAAATTCCCAGCGGCGGACTCATCCGCTTGGGGCTGCCGTCTTCATGGTGGGATCTCCGCGAGGGCAGCAGGGGCGACGAGGATCCGTCCTGGGTATGGGAGGCCAAACGAGGCCCTGTGCCAAGACCCTGTCTCCCGGGACATGCGATGAGACTTTAGAAACATGAGGCTGACACTCTGTTGCCGCTGGGATTGGGGACCGCAGCGGATACTACGGTACCAAGGCGAAAAGAAAGAAAAAAAAAGGCTACGGGACACGCCCGCGGGACGCAATCCAGACTGCACCCAGCAGGGAGGGCGGGGG
>PYSQ01000245.1:0-44357 GCA_003049435.1 Nakataea oryzae
GCGTGGGTGTTGGGAAGGATAATCGGCGCCCGTCACTCCAGCGCACGGGCCACACTGGGAAATTTTTGGACGTCGATACCGCAGCCTGGTCTGCCCGACATCTCCGGCATTTTGGTGGGACAATTCCTCCCGCTATGCCGCGGAGCATTCCTGGTTTGTGAATATTCTGGGCCTTCGCTACTGCTGGCTGCCTGCGCGTCAAGGCGGCGCCAGACATTCGCTCACTTGTGCGACATCTTTTCTTCCTTGTCGGGGCCGCATACGCCACCAAGTTCGACCGACGCCCTGCGTCCTGCACGCGACTGCGGCGCAAAAAAACCCAGCCTTGTCACTCCGGCTTGGCCGACCATGGACCTGGCGCCTCAACACCCTTCCCGGCGGGCACTTTCGGAAGGAACCAAAAACGGTCTTCTTAAGAACAAGATAATATGAGTCCTCACGGCGGGGAGTTTGAGGCGCGGCCTCCATACGTCCATGTAATGCCCGCCGCCTCCTGAAAGGAGCAGGAGACCCCGCGCTGACAGTCACATCGCCTGTAGAGTATGCTGGCCGGCGGGATTGGTGGGACGTTTGGTGACATGTTGATGCACTCCCTGGACACTGTCAAGACTCGACAACAAGGCGACCCGCACATACCGCCCAAGTACACATCCCTGGGCTCCTCATACTACACCATCCTCAGGCAAGAGGGCATTCGACGAGGATTATATGGAGGTTGGCTACCTGCACTTCTCGGGTCCTTCCCCGGAACCATGCTGTTCTTTGGAACCTACGAGTACAGCAAGCGGCATATGCTGGACTACGGAGTACAGCCCCATATCGCCTACCTCATGGGTGGTACGTCGGCGCTCTGCCCCGAAAATGGGCACGTCAAGAAAAACTTTCCGGGCCGGCGGCTGACCGTAACATAGGATTCCTCGGCGATGTTGCTGCATCGATCGTGTACGTGCCCTCCGAGGTCCTGAAGACGCGCCTTCAGCTTCAGGGGCGATACAAGAACCCGTTCTTCCACTCGGGCTACAACTACAGGGGGACGTTCGACGCCGCCAGGACGATTGTGCGGCAGGAGGGTTTTGCGGCCCTGTTTTACGGCTACAAGGCAACGCTATATCGTGATATTCCCTTCTCGGCTCTCCAGTTCATGTTCTACGAGCAGGCCCAGGTTTGGGCCCACCAGTGGAAGCAGAGCCGCGATATCGGCCCGCAACTCGAGTTCCTAACTGGGGCGGCGGCCGGCGGCCTTGCGGGCGCAATGACCTGCCCGCTCGACGTTGTCAAAACGAGGTTACAAACCCAGCTGCATCCCGAATCACAGGAGCCCCGACCAGAGGCGGCGCCGAGCGCGAAGCCCGCAAGGCCGGAGCAGCATGCTACCACCACCAGCCATGCGGCAGCCAGCAGCAGCATTCAACCACAGAGGCGCGGCATCTCAACTTCATCACCGTCGACGCACACGCCTCGCCCTGGCGCTGCGGGCCTCGAGACCTCGTCCGTTATCACGGGCCTCAAGGTCCTCTACAAGACGGAAGGGATCGGGGGTTGGTTCCGGGGTGTGGGACCGCGGTTCGTGTGGACTAGCATTCAGAGCGGATGCATGCTTTTCCTATACCAGACCATACTGCGACGACTAGAGGTTATCCTCCCCTGGGAACGACCGGAGCTGGTCACATAGAGGACGGGACCTGCGCTGCCGCCACGAGCCGGCGGGCTTCGGTTCGCGCCACACCTTCCTTATTGTCTTACTATGAAATGTATAAAATCCCCCACGAAATATTGCTTGTTGGTGCTGCCATGGATCGATCCATGGGAGATGGCGTTCCAGGACTGGATAGAGACGACTAGATAGGGAGGGGCAATAGAACATCCTCACTTCGCATCGTCTATCAAATGCTACCCGAATGTTGGTCGCATATTTGATTTTCAGCTGTCGACACCACCGGAGTGAAAGTTGAGTTCTATTGGAGGTTCAAGTTCATGATGCACTGCGGGGCTCGTCGCGCCTTTGGCAGCGAAGTTGAGCCAAGCAAAACCCCCCAAAGCGGATTTTCACAACCAGGTAGATCACAATGGGCATGGTGAATGTTTCATCCTTTCTTCACTTTTGTACTTTGTTCTTTGATTTTTGTCAATGACTGGTAACTAGCTGCTTAGGTAGGTAGGTCGACTTGTTCCGGACGCCCGCCACCACATTCGATGGTATCGATGGTATCGAGTTTAGTGGGCCAGTCAAGGCTACCCTGAGGCTCAGGCTGCGCAAGTGCTGCAAGACCCACAAATGATGCATGCTGGAGCTCCCGCAGCCATGATATTGGAGCTTTTTTCTTCTTTTTTTCTGGCATGCATCGGCCCATCCACCACGACAGAAAGCCCAGGACAAGCACGAGCCGAGGATGGAGCCGTAATTCGGACGCCCCGCGAGACATTCGCTCTCATCGTCCTCGAAATGGCGCGCTATACAATTGAGCAATGCCGACCCCCGTTCCAGTGCCGTCAAAGGCGGCCATACGAGCCCTCCGCGGCCTCGTCCTTGGCACAACCTGTACCCTGGCATTGGTCACCGAAGATCGTCGTCGTCGCATAAACACCGCCCGGCGAGCCATCTCCAACGGCGAGAAGCTCAAATCATGCTCCAAGTACCAGCCCGGCGCTGCTGTCGACGTGATCAGCTCCAAGCAGTATGAGGGGGAGGCTTTCCTGTCCGAACCCTGCCCCCACCGCAGCCCCAGCGAGCTCGATCCGCCCCCGCGGCCGCCGACCGTACCCCTCCAAGAACCCGCAACGGCAACTATACGGGCATCAACATGGCTAATGCCTGCACGGCGCCCAAAGACGGCAATTCCAGAGAGACGTGCTATCACACCCGCCAAGAAACGCCGGGCGGCCCCTGAAACCGTGTGCCTCCATGGACTTGCTGCTGATATCACCGCTCTTGTCCAAACGAGGAGGCCACAAGGGCTCGTGGATGCCACAGCTCTCCTGGGACAGACGCTCGGGCGCCCGGTATCCAAGTCTGAAACCGGCCGGGAAGAGCTCCTGAGGGCGACAGCTCTACTTTCTAGAGCATGCCTGGACGCGGAGTTGATGGACGATGCCATGGCTGTGTTGCAGCTTGTTCTTCGCCTGGGACCGATAGACGAGGGGGCCTACTTTGCGCACGATCCACTCCGAATAGTGGAGGACACGCTGCTTCGAGAGCGTGTTGGTATGACACCAAGCGGACGCTACAAGCTTGCCGTCGACCTGTTTGCGCCTGACCTAAAACATAATCCTACTGGCCTGTGGGGGGATAAGATGCTCAAGACGGCTGAGAGGCTCATTGAGGCAGGTGTGGACACCCAACGGACCACACTCGTCACGCGGATTTTGTTCGAGAGGGTGAACTGGTACATCGAAGAGCCAGGCATGTGCGGGTTCCTCCGCCGTGTGTTCGAGCGCATGCACCGACAGTCCATGTTTGAGCCTGTCGTTCGCTATTTCGTGAGCTGCAGCCAATACCACCAGCGCATGATGGCCGACAGAGACGAATACTACGGCGTGTGCGACCTGGTGGTCAAGTGCGTATCTGAGGCCAACGGGTACAGGGCTGCCGACGTAATGGAATGTCTGCGCAAGCACCAGCCCGCAAACGTCAACATGCGAGTGGCGTGGGTGAGCGAGCTCCTCTATCTTCACTGGAAGAGGGAAGGCAAATACGGCGAAACCCTGGAGCTTTTTCTCTCCCTGAGAGCAGCAAACATATCCGAGCTCGTCGCGTACCCGGACGGCGTGTACCGCGCCATTATCCAGGTCGCGCTTGAGGCCGGGGAGACGTCGGCAGCGCAGGAGCACTTCGACGAACTCATCAAACACCAGCCCAGCTGCAAAGACAACTTGCGGATTCTAGGGCTCTTTGCTCAGGCCCAGGCCAGAGCAGGCGACTGGGCTGCGGTGGACGAACTCTTTCGCAGGATGTTCCCGGCCACGAGAGCGGTCTCAAGGCAAGGGACGGACGTTCTCATCCCAATCTTGAGGGAATTCCGCGCAGGGCACACGATCCAGGAGACGGAAGCTTTCCTGAGGTTCGTTTTGGACGATCTCAAGGTCCCATTAACCAAATACATGGTCACGCTGATCGCGGCCGGGTACGGAGCTGCACGCGATGTCAAATCATTTCTCGCGTGGCTCAAGTACTGCAGCGGCACCGATCTCCGGATGGACGCCGCTTTCAGCAACGCCATCCTGACGAGCTGCCGGAACCACTGGAGATTCGGCTTCATGGATCTGATGCGAGTCTACCGCACCCTGCAGGGCTTTGGCCCGGCCTTCACGGACAGTGTAACCGAGAACTTGGTGACGGGCGCCGCACTTACGTCTCCGGCCTCGTACAGAAAAGTATCGCTGGCGCTAGCCCTGCGCTCTAGACAGAGGCGCCGGAGGGATCTGCTGAGGAGCCGCTATGACCCAACCAGTGTATCGACTTTGATGGCAACTTGGATCGAGGTTGGCAGGCCGGACAAGGCGGTCCGGAGCTACAAGTTTGTGACAGCGTCGGGAATGCCGCACTGTCCCCAATGTCTTCGTCTCTTCGCGGTCGCCGCCATGAAGCTGGGCACGGACAATCTGAACGAGGTCCTGCACACACTGCAGGGCGTGAAGAAGACGGGCGTCGACACCAGCGAGGCCATCACCGCACTTTTTACTGCAGACCTGGAATCGGTCGATCGCACCTTGGGAGGACGCCACATAGAGGATCATGCTCGCAAAGTGCTCCGGGGCCTGGAGAGATACGGACTCAAAACATCCAGTCAGGTGCTGAACAAGGCAGCCACGGCATTTCTCAAGACGAAGAACCACGACGCAGCCCTCGGCCTCGCGTTGATGGCGGCAGAGGTGCGCGGGGAGGCGCCGGGCTATAACATGGCCAACTTCAAGATCATGTTTGATATATACTCAAACACGCGACAGTGGGAGCGGCTTTCCAAGCTTTTCGAGGTGGTTACGCGCTTTGGCTGGTGGTCGCGGATGGCGGCGAGACCCTCAAATCTACTCAAGCGCGTCAAGTATCTATGGCGGAGGGAGAAGGAGAGACGAGGCGGCTGCGGAGGTCCCGAGCTTGAGAGCCTGGAGACGGTTATCCGTAACATCACGCTGCAGCGCGATAGCCTGAAAAGGGTGCAATTGGAGGTGCAGGAGGGGGTGCTCGGTATTCTCGCGTCTGCGGCCGAGGACTCAGGATGCGATGTGCGAGAGCCTGGAGTTCAGCAGAACAGGGAGGCCGAAGCTGAGCCGTTGCAAGCTGCGATCATGGGGTTTGGCTGACGGCCACAACGCCAGCCTGCCAAGCAAACGAGGCGATGCGCGGCACCGGGTGCCTGGCCTGTGTATGTTCGGGAATTCCATGTCCTGGACGAGGGATGGGTGGGCAGACTCGGAAGAGCCGTGTGGCGGCAGAGGTTAGACGTCGAGGGTGTAAGAGCTGGGTCGCATAAACAAGCGTACATGGTTGTTTGCGAGACAGGATGCACGACACGCACGACAAGGTCGACCCGAACATTACTCGGAACAATCGATCACAGGCCTGAATTGGAGCATGGGCACAGATTTATCTCGTCTTTGTCGTCCTTTCTCTCACCGGGGCCATGTAGACATCCGTTGTTTTATCTTGGAAGTACGTTGGACGCATCCACGGCCGGGGAACATGCTACGAAACAGTATGCAGCCGCACGTGCCTCTCGAGTCGCAGCATAAGCACGCCGTTTAGGTCCAATACCTATGTAGGTGGCACGAGGTGGTGGGTGGGCTGCATGCGGACAATGGCTACAGGTACGTACCTAGCAGAGATGCTAGGCTGAGGGGCGATGCGTGCGTGCGGGCACGAAGCCCATGTAGGCACGCATGGCAAAGATAAGAAAACGCGGTGGCGCGACAGATCTCTCGGGCCGAGGGCAGCAGCACACGGCACGCACACGTTAAATCAGACATTCTGGACAGCAGATGGAGGGGAGGGGGAAATGGGGGCGAGGAGGCAGTTGATCGCGACTGTTGCATGGAGAGGATGGATGGTGTCGAAACGGAGACGCTCTGCGGTCACCTGATATCACGGGCAGCAGTATCTGGGGCTTGGAACAGTCGAATGTTCGAGTTCCTACCTCGTGGGTTCCTGGTACCTGCTTTTTGACGCTTGACAGCGAGCGAGTCTAGTGTTGGCTGGCGGCGGGCGCCCCTTTTCCTGGTCCCATGGGAAAGGATCGGCATTGTCATAGAAGGCCCACAATTGGGAAATTGACGAGGGGAGGAGGGACAAAAAAAAAGCGGCAGTCTCTCACATGCCAATGCCAGCCCTCCCGCCTGCCACAGCCGTCCTGCAGGGGAAAACTCCAGCAGCTTTCGCAGCGGGCGCAGGTGGGGGCCCATTTGGTGGCCCATTGGTGGATGTTGGGGCAACTGGACCGCGTTGCAACGACTTCCCAAAGCAGGCGCGAGGGTGGTGGACTGAGAGATGGGACGACATGTGACGATGCCTTTGGCGGTCAGGAAATGACAGAGCCACAATTCGGCCCATGGCCTAAAGGCAGGCACCGGCAGAATCCGCGTCGCATGGCACGATTTGCGGCGCAAATCGAACAGCGGGCTAATTTGGCTTTTCTGGCGAAACACGCAGACAAACGTACGTCGCCCTCGGTGCAGTTTGGGCCTGTTGTTTCTGCCCTGTGGCCGAGTTCAGCAGGAATCGCAGTTGCAGGCGCGCGGGGATATAACGACTGCGATGCTCGTTTTGATTCGTGCCAGCGACTGACTTGCCCTCCTTGTGTCCGCGTCGATTTTTTTTCGGGATTTTATTTTTAAAGTCAAGCATCCCTCCCCCTTTTTTTTTGGGGGGTCTATCGTTGTTTTCCCGCTCCCACCCATTCATTACTCGGGTCGCCCCCTCCCTGCTGCTTGATTCCTCGCCAACAATCCTGCCACTACCACCACCACCACCATCACCGCCGCCGCCGCCGCCGCTCTCCCTCCACAACCACACACAGCCCAGACCCTCTGCCGCAGGGAGACAGACGCCCTCGCCGCCGCCACCCTCCGCCCACCGACCGCGCCGGCATTCAACACGGCCGGTTTCAACAACCCCCTCGCACCCACCACCCCCGGGTCCGTCCATTAACTGGCCCCCCGGTCTCGGCCGACTCGAATCCGCCCACCATGACGACCATGGTCGAGATGCAGGATCCCCGTGTGGATCGACGGACCAGGCACCACGAGGCCGACGTCGTGGTTGTCGGCGCCGGCGTGTTTGGCTGCGCCATGGCATACGCACTAGCAAACCAGGGGCGCAGCGTGCTGCTGCTCGAGCGATGGATGCACCAGCCGGACCGCATCGTCGGCGAGCTACTGCAGCCCGGCGGGGTCGAGTCGCTCAAGAAGCTCGGCCTCGGCCACTGCCTCGACGGCATCGACTCGGTGCCCTGCTACGGCTACCACGTCATGCACCAGGACGACGAGGTCGCCATCCCCTACCCCTACATCGACGACGAGGGCCGCGTCCTGGTCGGCGCCGCCGCCAACAAGGACAAGGCCAATGGCGACTACAAGAAGGTTGAGCCGCGCTCCAGGCAGCCCGAGGGCCGCTGCTTCCACCACGGCCGCTTCATCATGAACCTGCGCAAGGCCTGCATGGGCCACGAGAACATCACCGTCGTCGAGACCGAGGTCACGGCCACGGTCCAGGGCCAGCACTCGGCCCAGGTGCTCGGTGTCGAGGCCCGCACCACGGACAAGGCCACGGGCAAGAAGCAGGCCGACTGCTTCTTTGGCCAGCTGACCATCATCGCCGACGGCTACGCCTCCAAGTTCCGCAAGCAGTACATCGGCCGCACCCCCATCGTGCGCTCAAAGTTCTACGCCCTCGAGCTGATCGACTGCCCTCTCCCGCCCAAGGGTTTCGGCCACGTCGTCATCGGGGAGCACTTCCTGGCCCTGCTGTACCAGATCGGCACCCACGAGACCCGCGCCCTGATCGACGTGCCCGAGGGCCTGCCCGCCGCCTCGCCCGCCAACGGTGGAGTCCGCGGCTACATCACCAACGTCGTCATCCCCACCCTGCCCGAGTCGGTGCGCCCGGCCGCCCTGGCAGCCCTGGCCGACGGCAAGATCCCCAAGAGCATGCCCAACAGCTGGCTGCCGCCCACCCCGCAGACGGTCCACGACGGCGTCCTGATTCTGGGCGACGCCATGAACATGCGCCACCCGCTCACGGGCGGCGGCATGACGGTCGCCTTCAACGACGTTCTGATCGTTTCGGAGCTGCTGGCCCCCGCGAACGTGCCCAACCTGGCCGATTCGGTCGCCATCCGCGCCGCCATGCAGACCTTCCACTGGCGCCGCAAGCGCCTGACCTCGATCGTCAACGTGCTGGCCCAGGCTCTCTACAGCCTCTTCTCTGGCAACGACTGGTGTCTGCGCGCCCTGCGCAAGGGCTGCTTTGCCTACTTCCAGAAGGGCATCGTCGACGAGCCCTGCGCCATGCTGGGCGGCCTGCTCCAGAGCCCCTCGACCCTCGCCTATCACTTCTTCAGCGTCGCCTTCCTCGCTCTCTGGCTGCACGCCTGCGAGACAATCGGCTCGCCTCTGGGCCTGTGGAAGCTGCCCTTGGTCCTGATTGAGTGCGTGCTTATCCTGTGGAAGGCATGCATCGTGTTTGTCCCCGTCATGTGGACCGAGATGGCCTAAATAAAACAAGGAAGGAAAAAAAAGAAAAGAAAGCCCCGGGCATGCTATCTCATTCTTGAGAAGCAAACCCTGGCGCATATCGTCATTGGTTTCTGCCGCTACCGTCTTGCATTGTGGTTGTCGGAGTTCTATCGTGTCGTCGGCATTGACGTGTGCCGTCTCGACACAGAACAAAATGCCCGAGCCCCAGGTTCGATGGGCCTCGCACGGTCCTTACCTGCTCGGCCTTGCCTGTCATCGACGCAAGCTGAGGGACCGGTTCCCCAGACTTATGTGACGCCGTTCTCAGACGTGCCCATTCACACACACACACACACACACACACACAAAACACCCCCGTCGGCCTCGGACGCACTCGTTCGCAAGCCGGTTCTCCTAGACTCCCTCCGCGTGAGGTGAAGCTACTTTTTCAACCTACATATATTCCGGCAAGGCAATGCAGGTCTGAGTACCCCAAGCAAGATGGACGCGAGAAAAACGCCGGTGTCGGCCAGATCTGCGACAAACTCCGGGGTGGACTGGTTCTTGTTCCCCCGCCTCCCTAGGAGAAGCGCCCGCTGTCTTGTAACCCTACTTTAATTTACGGTTCAATGTATATACCTCGAAGCAAAAGGGGGTAACAGAAACAAAAGGTCTGGAGCTAGACTACAAGTTTAATTTTAATAGCAACGAAGGCATGAGTGAGTTTCGAGTTTCCACGTCTTCACCTAGAATTATTGCCCTCGTGACCAATGTCCGCGCTGAATTTGAAGACCCTGCTGAACATCGCCGGTGTCCTCTTTTTTTCGTAGCACTGATCATAGCAACTTCTTTCTTGTTACAAGTCTCTTAGAACACGTCAATCTAGGCTTTGTTGGCCGGGTCCCTCCAACACATCTCGCACTTAATGCGCGGCTTTGGCCGAAGCTCTTGGGATAACAGAGAGAGCGAGTGGATTATTAGGGCGACAATGGCGACGAAGACGACAGAGGGGCCAATGATCAGCCTTGATACAACCCCCGAGGAGCTAGGACCCAGGATTGGTATCACGGCCAGGAGAAGGACGGGAAGGCGTTCAATCAAGTGAGTTTGAAGTTGCGCAGTCCAAAACTTTGGGTGGTATGATTTGGGGTCGGTTCTTGTGGGCTTTCGGAAACCCACAGTTATCACATGTTCTTTTATTTGGGGTTGGGTGCAGGCTTACGGTTGGACACGATCTTTGTGCATTCAGAGAGACATGTCAAAACCAGACGCCTGTTGCGTACTGGGCCGCGAGAGCATGGCGATCGAGCATGGTATCCTGACAACCAGAGCAGCAACAAGGCCATGTTGGAAGCTGTTACACTGGGCAGCCGGAACACGTTGCCCATGACAAACTGCTTCCTATAACCACCAAGTGCTCTTTCACGGTTTCTTAAATGCGACCCTGGTTACTTATTTTCTTCTCCTTCTCCTTCTCCTTGCTAAAAATAACAAAAGTTGAAGTACCTATTTCCATGCCCTAAGCAAGTTCCAGTAGTGCAAACGCCATGATCCATAAGACAACATGATGAGAATATGATCGACGAGGTATGAGATAGAGGAAGTATTGGGGTAAAATAAGGGGGAAAAAGGAAATTTGCCGAAACAAAAAAGGAGAACGTCATTTCATTATTGCAACCTCATGCATCGCCAGTAGCAACCTTCTTGGCCGCCGGCGCCTCACCTGAAGCCTCGCCGTCGCGCGGCCGCTTCCCGTTACCGTTGGCCTCCGACTTGGGGGCAGAAGAGTGGATGGTCGGCTTGACATCGTTGCCGTTGCTAGGTTTGGGAGCCTCCTTCGCAGC
Organism: Nakataea oryzae; assembly: GCA_003049435.1. Taxonomy (NCBI): domain Eukaryota; kingdom Fungi; phylum Ascomycota; class Sordariomycetes; order Magnaporthales; family Magnaporthaceae; genus Nakataea; species Nakataea oryzae. The sequence continues at coordinate 10,509 of PYSQ01000245.1, forward strand.
GTTGCGCTCCGCATTGCGGTCACCATCCCGGTGTCCGCCACCGCCTCGTCCGCCACGGCCCCGACCCCGGCCCCTGCCCCTGCCACCACGGCCGCCCCTGTTGTTGAAGCCTCGCTTCTGGTCGTTGTCCCGGCGGTCCTTCCATTCGCGCTTCTCTCCGTTCTGTCCACCGCGGCCACGCCCCTGCGCGGCACCACCCCGAAATGGCTTTTTGTTGGAAGGGACCAGCTTGCCGGCCCTGATGAGCTCATTCTTCTCCTCGCAGTAATCAACCTTGGACATGATCTTAAGCTCGTGATCCTTCCACTTGGGCCTGGGTTCAAGCTCCAGGAACGTCTTGAAGTCTTCGTCGGTCTTGAACTCGACAAAGACGGAGCCCTTGAAGAGCTTCGCGTCTGTACGCCGGAGACGGACGGCTTCGACAGCGAGGCCGAAGCTGTTAAAAAACTTTTCGAGGTCGACCTGCGTCGTTGGCTCCTCGTCGCCAAAGCCCTTGACGTACACAGTCTTCAGGGTCGGCTTGTGGCCCCGCGCAGGGTCGTACGGCTCCTTGCGGGCAACCGTCTCCTCGCCTGGCTCCCCAGCGATTACGAGGGTCTCGCTCTCACGGAGGGCTTCAACGAGTTTCTCGTATGACTTGAAGCGCTGCATACGCTTGAACTTGTGGATGATGCTGAGCTTGATCGGTTTCTTGGAGCCGTCCGTATTCTCCCAGAGGAACTTATCTTGTGAGATGTTACTGTCGCCAAAGTAGAACTCGACCTGCCGGAAGCCTTGTTAGCCAGCGAATCCTCCAAAGCAGTGGTAGCCTGAGCAGAGACAAGCTAAGGAGCGGTGACGGTACCTGCTTGCGCATCTCGGCGGGATCGGTAGATTCGGGGAGGAGGGATGCGTCGAATTTCCTGTTCTTTGAGTGGTTCGCTGATTCCCGAGCCGTCGTCTTGAGGACTCCATCCTTGTTGGATGCATCGCCCTCGTTCTCGTCCTTGACATCATCCTGAGCCGAATCGCCGGCTGCCTCGGCCTTGACCTCCTCACGGGCCTCGGCCGTGATCTCCTCAACGGCCTCAGGCTTGGTCTCCGCCTCGGCTTTGACAGCAGCGTCCGTCGCCGCGACCTCAACCTTGGGGGCCTCGTCGCTCATTTTGTAACCGGTTGATCTGTAGACTGAAAAATAGCACAAAAAAAGTTGTTAGGACCAGAGTCGGGGCCGAGTCGGCAATTATACATGCAAGACAAGCCAGGAATTGGACCAAAACGAACTCTGACCGTCCGAGTGGCTACAGGAGCTGGTCGTGTGACTTTGTGAGTAAAAAGAAGCAGGAGCTGGCACAGATAATGCACGCCGATTGATTGTGTGCCTTGTGCTGCAGGGGGCGAACGCGAAGGGTGTGGCGGGGTTGGTTTGCCGAGAGAGTCACAGCGAGATAGATGCTTGGAAGGGTTAAAGCAAGCCAGGGACAAATTGGGGATTGGTCGAGATTGCGGACGGAGAAGAGAGAGAGGGCGAGAGGCTTAAGTATCTTACTTTGGACTGTTGAGCTTCAAACAATCGGCGACTGGTGTATTGTGGTTTACTGAGAGAGACCTAGAGCTTCCTATTGTCGCAAAAAAAGTCAATAGGAACGAAGCAATCGGGAGACAATTGGAAGCGCAAAAGTCGTTGCGCCAGGAAAAGGGAAAAAAAAAGCCAAAAAAAATCTGCGCCCAATGGATAAGCCGCGGAACCCCACTGATAGAGTGCGCACCAACCACCCCGGCCCCGCTGCCCCGCTGGGCTTCTGTTGACTGCGGGCTGACAAGCCAATCAACTGAGACGGCCGTGCAAGAGGGGTCTGGAGGAGCTCGGGCCTCCCGGGCGCAACCCCGTGGTCGCGTTTCTCGTGGCAGGGGTCGTGCGACTTGAGGCCGCGCGGGAGCTTGGAGCAGCTCCAAGTGGGAGCGTCGGAGCCGCGCGCTCACGTGAGGGACTCCTGTGAGGGTCAAATTTTTGAATTGGCGCTGCGACGATACATGCACGAGGCTATGGCCGCAGCACCAGCCAACCCCTCCCCAGAAAACGGCTCGAGCACCGGCTTCGGAACCATCCCGGCCTCTTAGCTAGGCGTTTACGGGGCTGCATTGCCCTCCCATACCCCTCAAGATGAGATTGAGAAGGTCGGCGAGGCTGTACAGCCTCAAAAAACAGGTGGGCTGCTGGCGGCTTCACCCCCTCCCTGGCAGGAACCAAAAGTACCAGGGTTGCTAACCTTTGATGCCGCAAAACACACAGCGCCTTCGCCAATCATGGAACAAATACAACCTTTTCAACATGGCCAGGTTGAAGGTCAATGAAAAGCAGCTCATGTCTAGGACCTTCTTCCAGCAGAAATGGTATGCCAAGGCGCACAGCAGAGCTTACCACGGCGAGCACATCCGAGAAGGCCAGTGGGAGCGCATGTTCAGCCGTCGCTTCAACGCGGTCGTCAACATGGAGCCTCGCTACATGGCCGAGAAGGACGGCTCCGAGCAGGCGAGCGGCAGGGGATCCGGAAAGGTCGGGGCATGGTCCTCGAAGAACGCCTACAATCTCAAGCCGGGCAGCGCGGCGGGGACTCCGTATATGCAGATGGCATATGCACCCCTAGAGAGGCGTTTGGATACCGCAATCTTTAGGGCCATGTTTGCCAGCAGCACCAGGCAAGCCAGGCAGTTTGTTGTTCACGGGCGTGTCAAGGTCAATGGCAAGAAGGTACTTGCACGCGCACGATCCCTCAATTCTTCTGCTCCCCTGGCCACTCGCGCCCGCGACCAAGTCACTGACATATGGTTCTGAATAGATGCCACATCCCAGTTATCTCCTTAACCCCGGCGACATGTTCCAGGTTGACCCCGAAATGGTCATGATGGCCACCGGAAAGCAAAAGGGCAACCTGACCGAGCTACAACGAAAACAGGGCAAGAAGGCACCCTACAAGCCGAAAGGGGAGGAGGCGGCCGCAGAATCCGAAGAGGTGCCTGAGGATGCCGCCGCCGAGGAGGGCGATTCGGCCGAGGCCGCGGAGGCCGCAGGGGCCGCAGAGGCCAAGGAGAAGGACCCCGAAGCCGAGGCCGCGGCCGAAAAGTCGGCGCTCAAGCAAAGAAGGGGCGAGCTCAAGGCTCTGCTCAACTCGGCCAAGACCATTGTCGCAATGGACAAGAGCCTCGGCGTCAAGCGCAAGCAGAAGATCCGCGCCTTCCAGCAGGAAGTTAAGAAGGCAATCTCCCAGGCGGGCCGGACCGCGGTCACATCGGACGAGGTCCCCGTTGAGGAGCTGACGAAGCTGTTGAACAAACTGACGGTTGCCCCGCCACCCGCGGCGTCAACACCATCAAATCCAGAGGATGCTGCCGCGCCCGAGGGCGCTGCCGACATTGACGCGGCCATGGATGCTATCAGCAAGGAGAAGAAGCTCAATAGGGAAGAGCGCCAGCGCTTTGAGGAGATCATGCAGGAGTACCGCGAGAACCCTCACGACGACTCCAAGCCTTACAAGACCCCCTGGGAGCCCCGTCCCTGGCTTCCACCCTTTGCCTTCATCCCGAGATACCTCGAGGTAAATCAGAACATTTGCTCGGCCGTCTACCTCCGCCATCCCGTCGCCAGACAGGGCCAGTCTGAGGTTCCCACCCCATTCCCCGAGATAATGAGCCAGCTCGCCTTCAACTGGTATCTGCGGAGGAGATGATCTGTTGGATATACTTGGGGGAGAGGAAAAAGGAAAAGGAAAAGAGAAAAAAAACAAAAGAGAAAAGAAAAATAAAAGGAAATTTCGGCCGGCCGGCCGTTTCTCTTGCTTGTTGCCGTGTGGGTATTGATTGTCCAAGTCCCCATGTGGTGTGTATATATACTATCTCCGCCCGGCGGGCGTCCCCGGAGAGGGATGAATGCTCAATGTCCACACATGGATGTACTTGTATTACAACCAATTGAGCGAATGATCGTTAAAAAGAACAATGGTTAACCCCGCCTCTTCGTGGACAGAAGACACCACTCCAAGAAATTAGATGGGCCCGGGCCCATCACATCCTGCCGGTGTATATAATGTAGCATTGTGGATTCTACGCAGAGTAACACCTATACTTCGTGGTGCCATTTGTTTGGACGGAGCGGTGAAGCGTAACGAGAGTGTTTGCCAACACTGGAGGCTGACCGCTACGCGGGACAAAGCGAAGCATCCACGAAAAGCGACTGATGTGGGACATCATTTTGCATTCAGACACAAGAAAAACTATGAGAACTAAGGAAATTAAGGGGGCAAAATGTGTACGAATCCGCAAAACCCAAGGAAAAGTGTGGTGTGGCGATCGCCAGGCTCACCACCTGCGTTGTGGTCGAGCGAAGTGTGACAGAAGCGACAACGGCTGGACCCAAATCCCCTCACCCCCCGTACGCGTAATCCAGCAGAGCCAATGATAAAATACAGAGATACTGTTGCCATCCTTCACCCCAAAATAGCGCCTTGCACCTATCCCTGTCAGCACTCTGGCGACAGGTCATGCGTCAGCCAAAGGCGTTCCTGACTGGTTGCCGCTGGGGCGTGGCCTGTGGGGAGGTGAAGGCTGCGTCGCTGTGGAATGGCCAGGACGTCTGTGAGCAGCATACCCACTACCTCTGCCGTCGCTTCCAAGGCCAAGCTTCGCTGCTTGGATAACTCTTCGTCTGAGAGTGATGAGGTCGTGCCGCACAGGGTATGACGGAAAAGCAAAGACAAAAAAAGAAAATGGGTGCTAGACGGAATGTGTCAAAAACATCAAAGCCAACAGTACATCGTCCGTAAGTGTTCAAGACCGACCGCCAAGCATGGGGTTCCGCCCAAAGAGGCTTTGAGAGCCTGCCGCTTTTGGTAGCTTTTGCGTTCTCTTCCTTGAGTTGTTTTGCTTTCTTAACACCGTCCGCACCTGCGCTGAGAAAAACGCCGCGTCTGTCCTTTCTTATAAAGGGTATTTTTGTTTGAAAATAAAGTGGCTGTGATTAAAGTGGGTGAAGGACGAAGGTGAAAGACTAGGTAAGAAAAGGGGAAGAAGCGTTGGGCCGGTGGTATTGTGGGCATCATGAGTAAAAAGACAAGGGCAAGCGTCATGGAAGACAAGCAAGCGTGCCGGTCGTGTCTTAACGGAGAGAAAATCCCTTCTTCTTGGCCGGTTCCAGCGGCCGGCCGCTCTCGATGCGGGACTTCTTCTCTTCCAGGTCCTTGCGTTGCTGGTCCAGCTGCTCCTTCATCTCGCGATGACGAGCGTACAGCTCCTCTTCGCTTTGCTTCAGCTTGGACTCTTTCTCGGCAACCTTCTGCTGGAAAACAAGCTTCATCTCGGCCTCCATCTTGGCGAGCTTCTGCTCGTGCAGGGACCTCTCCTCCTCCTGCTTGACAGCGGGGTTGACCTCCTTGAAGACACTGGGGTCCTGCGACACACCCATCTGGATAAGCTTGTCGGTACGGTAGTTCTCGTACAGAATGTTGTTGGTGTGCTCCTTGAGCTCCTCCATGTGGGTGCGGATGAGCATTTGACGCAGCTTGACAAAGTCACAGTGCTCCTCGTTGTCGACCTCAATGACACCCCAAGGGTAGCGGCGCCCGCGAACCTTCCTCCCATCGGCATTGGTGATCTCGTTAGTCGCACCGACGACAGCGAAAGGGACCTTGGACATGATCTCGTTGTTCTCGGCGATGGTCTCCTCGTCGTCAAGCTCGTAGCGGGGGCCTTCAAATATCTGAACCTTGTGATGCTTAATGTCGGCCAGAATCTGTCGACACGGACTTGTGTTAGCCATGGGGTCCGTAGTGGTCAGGCGACTCCCGAACAGCGCATCGTAAACGCATGCCAGGGGCGGAGCAAACGACTTACCCTGTGCTTAAACGCAAGAATCTCGTCATCGGTCAGGGTGTCTGACTTGGCAATAACCGGGATGAGGTTGACCTTGGTGTGCAAGCGCTTCATGACCTCAATATCGAGAGGCTTGAGCGAGTGGCCAGTGGGCTGGATGAAGAAGACGCATGCATGAATGCGGTTGTCCACAATGTTTACCCGGTTGACCTTGTTCTCGGCATCCAGGTAGGCATCGAACCGCTGCTCAATGTTGTCCACGATCGGACGCCACGACTCATCGTTGTTGACAAAGTCACCAAAGCCAGGGGTGTCGACCACGGTAAGGCGTAGGCGAACTCCAGCCTCCTCAATATCAGCGCTGATCGACTGGATGGTGACAGTCTTGGGGATGATGTCGAGGCTAGGGCCCTTCTGCTCCTTCGGGGGGTACAGCGACGTGTTGAAAAGGGTGTTGACGAGGGTCGACTTGCCCAGCCCGGACTCGCCTGGAAGCCATCAGCGGTCAGTATTGGGATACCCCGCTAGATGCCATGTATTGGAGGTGTTGGTATTCATGACTTACCAACGACCATAACGTTGAAGTTGAAACCTTTCCGGACACTCTTGCGGTGCCACTGGTTGGGCAGGTTGGCGAAACCGACGTATCCGGTCAGCTTCCGGCGCACAATGTTCCGGGAATCGTTCACAACGGCTGTTAATTTTGTTTTGTTAGTCTACCAGATCCTAGACGCGTTGCTACCAATGTGAAAGTTCCTCTTACGGGTCGCTGGAGGGGCGGGGGACGCCCGAGTTTGAGGCGGCGAGCCGGCGGCGCCGTTTGCAGCTGAAGAAACCAAGCGTCAGTCACCATTTGAGTACACTGCTTCCAGACAAGCGACAAGTGCGACGTGGAGAAGAGCCACGACAAGAGACTGCTGACTGGTTGGAAGCTTGGATCCGCTCAGGTAGAGCTCTCCGTAGTCCAGTGGTTTGACAGGCCCAAGGGATGGCGGCGCTTCGAAGTCCAGCATGCTCCGGTACTGCCGTACACCATTGACATCTTTTAATCCGGGAAGACTGCTGGACCGAGCAGACGGTACTGGCACAATTGGGATGACAGGGTTCTCTTTGACGGTTCCGGGCCGTGGGGTGGCTGCATCGGTCACATCGAAGTCCTTGTCGAGCTGAACGCTCCGAGTGCGCGACTTGGAGTGGTGCCCCAGGTCAAAATGCATCGTGGGCGTATGTCGAATCGGCAAGACGACCGATGGGGATGTCGGGCGTAGACAAGGAGCGGTGACCGCAGTGCAACTGGGATAGAGTGGTTGATCCTCAAAAACAAGACACCGGTCCCAAGCTAATGGATACCGGATAGAGCCGTAAAGAATGTGCTTTGTGGTGCTGCATGTATCGGGGCCAGGCTGGTCCGGCCGTTGTCCACCTGGACTATTGTGCTCTCAAGATGGTCCGGGCAAACAGGTGTGGTGCCAGCTCATGTCATGGATGGGAGTGCAAGGCGGAAACCGGATTGGGTCCAGGTGGATGGGCAAGGTCGGGCAAAGCTATCGTGCGTCCATCGTCGGGCGAGTTCGCAGTGATGGCCAGGTCCATTGTCTCTTGTCGCAGCTTCCTCGCACGCGCGCAAAGGGTCGAACGGCAAAGGTGGTTGGTGCTTACCCATTTTGAAATCTTAAAGAATCGGCGGGATTCCGAAGGGATGTTGATTAGGGAGAAGGAGCGGATTCTGCGAGGCGGGTATCGTGCAAGTCAGTACAGATGCTCGGCAGGGTCGATGGGCTGTGCTGGACCATGTGTATTGTTTGGCTTCGTCGAGCCTTGCTCGGGTCGCGATCGTGACCGACAACTGTTTCCCCAACCCCCCAACACAAAGCAAGCCAACACGTCACGAGTGGAAGGGTACACGGGGTGGACGAACGCTGGGATGGAAGTCGTCTGCGTAGTCTCAGGCGAACGGGGTATGCGTCAGAGTAGGAGGCGGAGTGAACGTGAAAATGAAGAGTGATGCGAGGAAGGAAAGAAGCAGGAGCGGTCGTGTTGTGCCTATGGCTTTTTTTGGTGCGGAAAAAGGGGCGGAAGGAAATTTGCAACCTACCACACGAGCCAGGAGGGTTCTTGACCGGGGCAGCACGTATCAAGGGAGACGGCAGGGTAGGGGCACGCGCGATTACACCAAGCTAAGTTAAGAAAGAGGGCTTGCAGTCGAAGGAAAGTGAGAAAGAGTGAATTCTGCGAGGCGCGAACTCGGCAGAGATCTCGAGAGCTGGGTTCCTCAACGGACGGTGATGGCTGGAGGAAGGCGAGGTCGACGGGCGCGAGGTTTGGAAGGGGAGGATAATTAATTCCACAGGGAAATTTGGGTGCGACGGTTGCCAGAGATTAGGATAGGAGTCCGGTGGATGCTCAGCAGGCCCAGAGCAAAAGGGGCGTGTGCACGCGTGGAGTGCAGGCGATGTGGTCCCTCTGGTCCCCTGTGCTGGGGTGCGTCCAGTTGGACAGGAAATCGAGGGCCGCGGCCAATCAGCGGGCTCGGGCGGCCGCAAAGTGGCCCCGGCATCAAAGTCCAATCCTCGCTAGCGGGGCCCAGCCTGCACCCCTGATGGACACATCAAAATCACCAGCTCCCTCGCCCGGGCTACCACCGTGGCGGCCAGGGCAGCTGTGTTTTTGAGTGGCTGCCTTAGGTTTGCCGGCCGAGCTACCTAGGTACCTACCCACGCCCGTGTTGCCGTGTCGGGTTGGATTGGCGAGGTACTGGGGATTAGGCGTGGGTGCGCCGCGGCGTGAGGCACGGACGCCGGGATGCGAGAGACAGATCAGCAGGTCTGATTTCCCATTCGTCTCTTGTCACCCCCTATCCCGCTGTTTTCTCTTCCCCCCTCCGTCTCGTCTCGATACCGCGACGCGCTACTGCATTTTCCCGTGCTGCAGCCACATCGTGCTGACAGACAAAGTCAGTCGCGGTGCGGTGTGGCTGTCGTCAACTCGAGGCGACAAATGGGTCTGTCTGTACGCTGCGAGGTGGTATTTTGCTACGGTCTCCCATGTCATCGGCGGCCACCACCGGATTCCACATGCCCCTAGCTCTCTAGTGGCTCCCCCGATGAAACACCCGTCCAGCCCGTTTTGTTGCGGCACTTGTGCGGCCCTTTTCTGTTGCTTGTTTTGCTCCACTGTTCGTCCGTTCTGGCGGTCTTGGTCCCCTGTTTCTGGAATTCGCAAACGTCGGGGTCTACTACGTACTTAAGTAGACAGTTGTGTGCCAGCCTTGCCCTGTGGCGAGGTGTGGCGTGGTGATCGGTGTTCCTGCTTGCGAGCAGAAGCCGGGGGGCTGGGGAGCAGTCCAGATCTGTCACGGCGCCATCAGGCGAAAACACAGGGGATGCTCCTGTCTCGGCCAGTCAACGAAAGGATGGACGGCAGCCCAGCGCCCAATTGCCGGGCGAACTGAATGCGACCCCTGGCTTCTCAGGAACGTCGCCGGCGGTCGGTCTGGGGTAAAAGGCCCCAAGCTTTTCTGCTTATGCGACATGTCGGAAACATGATCGCCAGTCATGCTGCCGTTGCTTGCTGCTGCTGTCCACAATGGATGCACATGCCGTTTTTACTGCACTGGTGGTCCAAAGCACTGCCGCCGCGGCCGCCTAATTCACTTCGCGTCCTGGCACCTGCCCAAGCGCGACGAGAACACACATGCTGCAGCGCGGCCCCACATGTTGCGCCATCGTTGGCCGAATCCGATGAGTTTTCGGCAGCCGGGCGGGCCCCTCAAAATTCGTATCCATCTGCCGCATGTTCCTTTTTTTTCGATGGGCTGTTAGCCCGGCTCAGCCGCCCGGCCCTGGCCATGGTTCTGGAAGAATCAGTCAGCGGCCCCAGCAAAACTAGAACCGTGCTCGTCGGCGAGCGTCGATGATGTCAGTACACGGACAGCCGGCGCAGCCCTGCGGCGGCGTTGGCACAGCCAGCAAACGCCTCAACGCCCAAACGGCCACCACCACTGGTGTCTTTTATTGATGAAATCCCTCCTCACCCGAGGCAGAGACCAAACGGTCTGGCTCATGCACGCCACGCACACCACGCATACGTTTGTTTTCAGGTGCCATCCCTCGGCCAGGAATGCGCTTTTTCGTGCCCCCGCCCGCGTCGCATAAACCATTGCCGCCCTTGCTTGCCCCAGCTTGTCTTGTTCTCACGTGCCTTCGAGTCCATTTGTTTTATTGATGCAGCCAAGCCGGATCCGGCCATGACCAGCGCCCAACAGTGACTAGCCCAGGCCAAGCTCGCATCCATCCGGCCTCGGTCTACCTGGGCCTGCACACCCACGCAACATCACCACGCGAACGAGCGACCACCCATTTCCGGCAAATGCCGCGCTTCGTGTGGCCCGCCGTGAGGCCCGGTGGCCCGGCACACCTGGCCGCATGGCGGGCACTGTCAATGCGGCCAGGACTCGGCCCCCTCGGCAACATCCGCCGTAGGCCTGTCTTCTCTCTTGCCAAGCGACCCTCGGGGCGGCATCGCCGGACACCGCTGGCGCCGGTTCTCGTCGGGGGAGGGCTTTTGGCGTATGTGTTGTATCCAACGGACGACTATCCAAGCGTGCAAGAGCACAGAACGAAAGTGGCGCCCAGATTCTCACATATGGCTGGTTTGCGCGGCGAATGCGCTCAGGAGGCCGACGCACAGCAAGGCGCCTGGTCGGCTTTCGCTGGTGCCTTTGAGGGCGTCTCAAAAACGTTCGATGTCGACTGGGGGACATCCAAGGTTGTCGGTTACATCCTCCCTGAGTGGACAAAGCTTTTGCCGGGCTATCTCCGCAAGCTCCAGCGTGAGCTCTCCCTGGCCCCGGGCTCTCTGGCCGATGAGGTCTGGGAGGAGGCACATGACCCATCAGTCCACCCCGAGGTACGATACTCAGCGAGTGTCCGCATGTCCAACGACCTATGCGATGACGAACGGAGATTTCTTGAGCGCAGGAGGCAGGTTGCCAGGGTTGCACTCGCCAAGTACCTTGGGCTCGACGAGGACGACATTCACCCAGACGATGTGCCGACCATTGGCATCTGCGGCTCCGGCGGTGGCCTCAGGGCCCTTGTTGCTGGCGCCGGATCCATGCACGCCGCTGCCGAGGACGGCCTCTTCGACTGCGTCACATACATGGCCGGTGTGAGCGGATCGTGCTGGCTGCAGAGCATCTACTTCTCCACCATCACCAACTGCAACATGGATCGGCTCATCGACCATCTCAAGGCCCGCCTAGGCGTGCATATCGCTTTTCCGCCTGCGGCTTTTTCTGCCCTCGTCGCGGCCCCGACCAACAAGCCTTTGTTGAGCGGCCTGATCGAGAAGCTGAAGGGTGACCCTAACGCAGACTTCGGTCTCGTAGACGTGTACGGGATCCTGCTAGCGGCAAGACTTCTGGTCCCTAGGGGCGAGCTGGACGTCGACGACAACAACTTCAAGCTCTCCAATCAAAGACGCTACATACGCGCCGGCGCCAACCCCCTACCAATCTACACGGCCGTGAGACATGAGATTCCGGATGCCGATGTCAACACCCCCGCTGAGGTCCCCTCAGCATCCGAGAAAAGCAAAGAGAAAGCCAAGCAGGAGGCCTGGTTCCAGTGGTTCGAGATCACCCCGTACGAATTCTTTTGTGAGGAATTCGCGGCCGGCATCCCGACGTGGGCCATGGGCAGGAGCTTCCGCAATGGCAAGGATGTGCCCCAACCTGACGGCCTCCACCTACCCGAGATTCGCATGCCGCTGCTCCTCGGCATGTTTGGCAGCGCCTTTTGCGCGACGCTCAGCCACTACTACAGGGAGATAAAGCCACTGCTGCAGAGCATGTCGGGGCTCGCCGCCCTCGACGCCGCCATTTCGGGCCGAAACGAGGATCTGAGCAAAGTGCACCCCATAGACCCTACGAGCCTGCCGAACCCGGTGTACGACATGGACGATGGAAAGCTGCCCAAGACAGCCCCGGTGAGCCTGCCCAAGAGCAAGTACATCCAGCTCATGGACGCAGGAATGTCCAACAATATTCCAATCTATCCACTGCTCCGCCCGGGACGCAACGTTGAGATCATCATTGCTTTCGATGCGTCCGCCGACATCAAGACGGACAACTGGCTCTCAGTCGTTGACGGCTACGCCCGGCAGCGCGAAATTAAGGGTTGGCCCGTCGGCATTGGCTGGCCCAAGGAGGAGGCCCCTCCGCAGGAGACGGCCAAGCAGCTACAGGAGGCTGCGGCGAGCTCCCAGACCGAGGCGGAGCAGAAGCTCCATGGCGCGCAGGCAGATCAGCTCGTCAGGCGGCTCGGCGACGGCGGCTCCACCAAGGATGAGGCTGGTGCTGCCACTGGCCATGACGGCGATATCGCCAAGGACAAAAACAAGTATGAGAAGGCCGCAAAGACGCTGGGATACTGCACTGTCTGGGTCGGCACGACTCAGGAGCGTTCGACGGAGCCGCCGCCGCCCATCAAGTCGTCTGCCGAGGACAGCGATGCCTGGCGGCTAATGGAGCCCGACGCGGGCATCGCCGTCGTCTACATGCCGTTCCTGCCCAACGACAAGGTCGCCGACGTGGACCCGGCCTCGAGCGACTACATGAGCACCTGGAATTTCATCTACACCCCAGACCAAGTCGACAATGTCGTGGGGCTTGCAAGGGCAAACTACGGCGAGGGGAGGGAGCAGATCAAGGCCACCGTCCGGGCGGTGTACGAGCGCAAGAAGAAGCTGCGTGAGCAGAAGGAGGAGGCGGCGCGCAAGGAGAGGTACCGGACCCTTCTTAGGCGGGGAACAGTCGGGAAGCTGGGCGAGTGGGAGGGTGACCATTTCAGCTGAAGACTTGGTGCAGGTGGCTAGTTGCGGTGGTATTGAGCAACACTACCTGGCCCTGTGTAAGAACGCACCGGGATTTTGTAAAACATAATGTTTCTGAACGCCTGTCGTGGGCCCAGATATAGATACCCGTACCCGGCCAGAACAAGACAGCAAGTATACAGAAAGATCGGCGGGCGCGTTATCCAATGATACCAAGATACCGTTTACATCACAACGACTTTTTACTTTTTATTTTTTTTATTTGTACAGTACATTCCGACGACGGACAAGTGACAGTCCTCTGACAAGCTATCCAGCAAGGAGATGCCGCCACTGCCTCTCCGGATTTCTTTCCCTTTCCTGTCGGAATTTCTCATTAAACGATTTCACCAGGATCTACGTGCAACGGTTGCCATGGCTTGGCGCCCTCGGTCCACATTTCGCTGGGGAGGCGGGTGTTTGGGCCGGGGCTGTAGAGGTACCAGGCCTTGAGGGCGTTCATGGCGGCGATATGGCGGGCGTAGCTCAGGGTTGCGCCGGCGCCCTCGCCGAGCTTCTCGTTTGCGCTGAAGATGCCGACAACGAAGACAGGCGTACGCGAGGCGCGCCCCGTCTCGGAAAGCAGGCGGGCGACGGGGGTTTCGAAGTCCTCGCGCTTGCACAGCGTGGCCAGCTCCCTGACGGGGTTCTTGAAGCCGAAGAGAGAGGCCAGGTCCAGGTGCCTCGACAGCACGTGGGCCCTGATGAAGGCGGCCGCGGCCCCGCGCCCGGAGTGGGCGTAGACGGCGCCCACGACGGCGCGCACCAGGTCCGCGTGCACCTCCTGAGCCTGCAACCGCTTGTCGATCTTGATCTCGGGGAGGCCGTGCATGTCGGTGGCGTCCTTGCCCTCCTCGGCGTCCGCCTCCCGGCTCTGGCTGGGGATCAGGTCGCCGAACTCGTCGTCCATGACGACACGGCTGTTGATGCTGTGCCTCCAGCCCACCTTCTCGATCGACTCTGCGTGGCCGCGCTTGTAGCCCCACCTCGTCATGGTGCCGCGAGGCCTCGTGACGGAGAACTGGAGCAGGCCCGGGTCGACCTCGTCGCCCGGCTCGGCGGCGGCCTCGACACCCCACGACCGCGCGACCTGCGCGAGGGACTCGGTGCCGACGTAGGCCTTGGCGGCGCTGGCGAGCACGGAGAAGGGCAGGCGGGGGTAATTGCTGATGAGCCACTCGTTGGCTTGGTAGGTGAGCATGACGTGGCCGACGTAGGCCAGGTTTGAGTTATTGAAGCGCGGGTCCTCGTCAGCGGAGGGGTCGACGAGTGCCCGGGCGAGCGTCTGCAGCGGGAGCTTGCTGGGCAGCGACAGGCGCGCGTGCAGGGCCGCGAGCTTGGCAGAGCTCAGCGCGCGCTCGGGAAGCGGTGATGGGTATGACCCTTCCTGCCCTGCCAGGTGGTCCTCAAAGACGATCTCGGGGGCGGCGGCGGCGGTGTGCTGTTGCCGGCGGGCTTGCGACCAAGGCTGCCGCCTACTTGCTGCGGGGGCCTGTGTGCGTGTGCTGTGGAGAGAGCTCGTGGCGATGGCCAGTGTGCTGGCCGACGGTCCTGACGGCCGGGCAGCGAGCAGCTGGCCCGACCATCTCCCCAGACATGCCCTCCTCATGAGGGCTCTGGTTGGCTGGTTGTTTGCGTGCTGCAGACAGGCCGTCGGTTATATCGCGGGCTTGGGGTCAGAAGAAAAACCGGCCTGGCCTTGAGCGTGGGGACGTCGTCAAGGTCGGCGCGGAGCCTGCGATACTCGATTTCTACAACACCTCAAAAAAAGTTCGCCCACCACTTGATAGCCCCCCCCCCCGTCAATTGAGCTTTGCCCCACAGTGCAGCACGAGGCTGAGCTGACATAATCGATGCCTGCCCGAGGGGTCCAATGAGACGCCCCCGATTCGCTACACAGGCCCGGTACCTACCTCGAGGAAGGTGGGTCTGGCTGAGGGACTGCAGTCCAACCCGACGCCACCGTCGACAAAGCTCCGTCACAGAAGGAAGCCCTCCACTGCCGGTTGTCGGAACATCACGACTGCAATCCACGCCGCCCCGCCAGAACCGAATTCTTCACTCAGCCCGAAACAGCAGTCAAAATGGTAGGCACGCCCTCGGCTGTGGTGGCTCTGCGTACACTTGGCTAACGGATCAACTCGCAGGGTGGCGGTCCGAGAGTCGCGTAAGTTCAATTGACCCCCGACGAGGGCGACCACAACGGTCGGCGATCACGACGACGGCACGAGCGCGCCTGACAGCGAGACCCCTTGAACTAGATACCCCAAGCACGTCTGGTCGCCCGCAGGTGGCTGGTACGCCCGGCCGTCCAACTGGAAGGCCAACACGGCCGTCAGCCTCGTCGCCGTGGCGGGCGTGACGGCCATGATATGGAAGATCAGCGCAGACCTCGAAGACCGGCCTCGCATGCCCGAGAAGGGTCGCTTCTACCCCAGCAGATAGTAGGTACCCCGTCACGCTGGCCTCCACTCGCGGACGCCTTGCTCGTCTACACGGGCCTGCGCCCCGCGCCCTCGTGTCGACAGCATCGACCCCGCGTCGCGTTGCCCGTGGCTAACCGCTTCACCCTATAGCTGGAGCAAGCAGGTGATCGAACACGAGCGCAGGGAGAGGGAAAAAGAGAGCAAGGCCGGCGAGCAATCATCATAAGAAGCATGTGTCCGGAGGTCGACCGGGCCTTTCGCTGCTATTGTTCTCGAGTGTATATAGATCGGGGCCGGCATCTCCAATCACAATCAATTCTCTTTTGCCTCGAACCCCCGAGCCCAATCAGACCTATGCAAGCTACCAGAACACCTTGGGTTCACTTGACGGCGGCCCAGGCCGTCGAAAACTCTTTGTTGCATCAACAGCCCGACCAACAAAGAGGGCCGTGGCACGGTAGGCTTTGTTTTGCACTGCCATTGGCCCTCGAGCCACATAGACTCGGTTGTCCTGGACACTTTGCTCTGGTGGCCCTCAACAAAGGACCATCAACCTGACAATGCCTTGGAATATGTTATTTATGCTCGTCGTACCGCCCCCTGACAAGTTCTTGCTGCGTGTTCCTGGCGTCGCACATGATCCCACCCCAGTACGGATTTTTCACGCAAACAACAAAGCAGAGACGACAAGACCAAACGAATACATCCAAGATGGCGCCCACCGAAATCGCCAAAGACGTTGGTCATTTTATTCCTTTCCCTCGGGCCGTTTTCCTCGAGCATCCAGAAAAGATGCAGGCTACGGAGTGCATAATTTGCGGCGACAAGGCGTACTACCGTCAAACGCCCAACAGCCTTCCAGACTCTCTGGCGATGCTCCCGTGCGGGCACGTCTTTTGCCGGTCATGTGTTGACAGGTTGTTCCCGGCTAGTTCGATCCGCTCCGGTCTTCCGAACCGACCCGAGTGCCCGACTTGCCGCATGTCCCTCCAGTACCGCGACTGCTCCCACTCCGTCAAGCCCATGACGCTGCACGAAGAGAATGTGCTGCTGCTGCCCGCCGCCATCAGGTCGGCAGACCAGCTTCCGGCCTTGTGCCCGCCGTGCCGCAGGCAGAAGGCGGTCGAGCACGCGATCAAGCTCTACTCGGTCTTTTCTGGCGAGATCAAACAAGCCGTTATGGCGTACGAGAAGAGAAAATCCGACTCTTCTCTGAAGGAGCTCAGTGAAACCGACAAAAAGGCGCACAGGATGCTCCTGTCTTCATTCAACATCACCGCTCAGTTTGACTGGTAAGTTTAGTCGTCCCTTTTAGATATGCTTACCTACATAGCCTTTTGCAATGGAATCATTGGTTTACTATACTAGTGCCCCTATTGCAGGGTGTGTGTTCGCGGTATCTTGAAACCGCATTCCAGTCACCGAACAAACGCCGCACAAGGTGACGCCTTGCAGCCGTTGCCATCGCTTTTGTCTTAATCGGGCAGGCCTTTGTTCTTATTGAGCCGGACCGACCTCACTTGACATATCCGACATGATGAAATACTACTTAAGTAGTGGCGAACCCTCTTTTTTTCTACTTATAAGCACATACCAGGTGATTTTGCGATTCTAAACAAAGTTGTGTTCGTCTCAAAACGAGTAAACAACCCAACGAAATCCGAATCGACCAAAAGAGCAATTGGCTAGTCCCGTGTTTTACCTGGCATAGCAACAATCTTGTGAAAATGGACTACGATTTCGTATCGGCCGCGTCGTTGGCCACGTCCATGGACGAGGTCGATTTTGTTTGGGATCCCATGGACATCGACGAACCGCCATCACCCCAGGGCCAAACTGCCCCTATTGGCACTCAGGAACCCCCCGGACCCCCAGCGACCAAGCTGAACGAGGGAGGGCTGATAAAAAGACCTGCAGTAGAAGCATTCGGGGTCGTCAGAGGTGTCTCGGAGGACCAAGCCCATCTCGCATACGCTAAACCATCAACACTGTTTGGATCAGCCACCGTCTATACAATACCAGGCGATGACATCCGTAAGGGCGCGCCAGCCATAGAGACCAACCAACCCACCGAACTCTCCACAAAGCGCAGACGGGGGTTGTGGGCAACTCCTGGGGCGCCCTTTGGCGGCTACGTCAAAGAGGCAAGCCCCACGACGGGGCCAGGACCACGACGCACGCGCAAGAAGCAGCCCGCACCCCAACAGGCCACCAACGGACCCTGGGGCGAGGCGCGAGAGCCCGCCTTGTACGACGAGGTCCCCGCCCCGGCCAGCACCGCCGACTTCCAGGCCCTCCTCGCAAGGCTCCGCGCCCTCGTCGCCGCCAGCAACGGCGACCCGGACGCCCGCGCCGCCGAGGGCCTGCGCCGCATCGCCGCAGAGCTCAGGGGGTTTGCGGGCTCGCGCCGGGCCGCGCACGGCGCGGCCGTGGATGCCCTGGGCGCCACCATGGCGGACGCCGGGACGGCGGCGGACGACGTCGTGGCGCTCCTGGAGGCGTACCAGGCGGCCGTCGGGATCGAATGCGGGGATAACCTCGGATTTGGGAGCGCCGAGGCTTGTAGGGGCCACTTTGCGTGGCTTGATGGTTTGTATGGCGAGCTGGAGGCGAGGACACTGTTTGGAGGCCATGTTGCTGGGCCGGGTGGCAGGCCGCCCGAGCCTGTTGTTTCCGACCACGAGGTAATATATGCAATTTAGAAACCATGTTATACTTTAATAGTATTTTTTTTTCTTTTTTCTTTTTTTCGCTCGTTCCAAGAAACGAAGTCCTATGCGCACTCTCGGCCAATCCTCATACCGGATCAAGACCCAACTCCCCTGCATCGCTCTCGGCAGCGCTGGTCATTCGAGCTTAGGGTATGATATTCAGTCATACAAACAACAATAGGTTGAAAGAAGGAAGAAAAGCAAATAGCAAATCATGTATTGTCAAGAAAACGCCTTGCTGCTCATGGTTCCCATACAAGATGACAATCAAAGGTAAAAAAGAAAGGAAGAGAGAATGCAGCCGTGGACAGCTTCCCATGGTTCACGTCCGAACCGGGCCAACCCCCTTCTCACAGGAAATAATCTGCAACGGGCTTCTTCGCGGGCATACCGCGAGAATCCTGCGGCGCCGCCTGGAAGACGCGGTACCTCCGCGCGGGCCCGACGCGCATTTCGGCATCCTGCTCCATAAGGGCGCTCTGACCCCAGCCACCGTTGCTGCGGTTGACATCGCCGTTGCTGCGTGAGAAGACGCCCTGTCCGGACTCGTCCTCGCTGAGCTCGAGCAGGGCGGCAACGTTGCCGCAGCGATAGCAGTAGTTGGGCGCGGACCACACGGTGACGATGCTGGCGTCGAACATCTCTTTGAACCCCTCCATGACGAGCTGGTGCGCGCGGGCGATCAGGCTGAGGTCGTTGCGGTGGTTGAAGACCTTGACGATATCGTTGCCAAACAAGTAGCCGGCCCCGCGGGGCGACAGGCCCCAGCCGTCAATGTCATCCGGGTCGGACCACAGCAGATCGCACATGGCGCCGTCGTGCGGCACTTCCTGCTTGCGGTCCAGTAGCCGGATCTTATCCATCGTGTCGATGAGCGGGCTCAACCCGCCGTGCACGCACAGGACCGCGCCCGCCGGGTTGCCCACCGTTCCGCCGCTCGACCCGGACGCGCCGCTGCCCGGCGGGCCCGTTTTGGAGGGCGCCCCGGTTGCTCCGACGGCCGAGGAGGAGCCGTCGGGCGAGGGCGCGCCGCCGTTGCGCGTGTTCTGCTGCTCTGCCTCGGCCGCCTCGGGGCGCTGCTGGCGGGAGAAGCGTGTGATAATATCGCCGTCCGCATTGCAGACCTCGATCTCGCAGTCCTTATCCGCGTAATCCTGGGCCGGGACCGAGTGGTTCGGAGAGCCGAGCTGGTTGGAGGCGCCTAGAACGATGGCGCCCAGTGCTAGGTAGTCGAACACATCGCAGCAATAGCGCCACACATTGGCGCTCCCGTACTTGCGAAGACACTCGTCGTAGAAGCCGTAGACGGTCGTTATTTGCCGAGACTCGTGGTTGCCGCGGATCAGGGTCATGCGGTCGGGATAGCGCACCTTGAGGCAGAGCAGGAGAAGGAAGGACTCGAGTGAGTAAAAGCCGCGGTCGACAAAGTCGCCTGCGAGGGTGGCACGTCACACGTCAGCATCGAGCGCCGGACGGCCGGCTTGTCGGTTCCTCAACGAGGGCTAGCTGGGGGCGAACACACCCATGAAAAGGTAGTTTGTATCGGGGACGTCGCCGCCGACGCGGAAAAGCTCCATGAGATCATGGAACTGACCGTGGATGTCGCCGCATATCGTGACAGGCGCTGTAACGGTGACGACGTTGCCCTCTTCGATGAGGAGCTCTCTAGCCTTGATGCATAATTCGCGAACTTGGGCCTCGGGGATGGGTCGGCAGGCCCGCAGCTGAGCGATAGCCCTGTGATGCGCAGCGGCAGATGCACGTTAGCCAGGGGCTCCTGAGTAGGAGCTGCCTCTGCCAGCCAAATCGGCGAGGGGCCGCAAGCAGCAAGGGGCGTGTGGGCGCGGGCGTGTGCTTGCCTGTCGAGATCGCTCATCTTTAGGAATTGCGCCGCCGTCCGCGGCGAAGGTGTCGGACGAGAAATGCGATGCTGCTTCACCAAGCCGACCAAGCCACACCCGCCTAAAATGGAAGAAGAAAAAAAAAGACAAAAACAAAAACAAAAAAAACTGCTTTCTGAAACAAGCTCAAGGAGGCCCTATCTTTTGTCGCGTCTTGCAAAGTGCGAGGCGCTGCTATGCCTTTTTCTTTATTTTATTCTTTCGACCCGCGGTTTGTCGAAGCGACGCCGCCGCATCGCCCAGTTGCGCGCACACCACGCGCGTTCGGCATTGGTGCGACCAGATGATGCTATCGGCCCCACTCAATCAGAATCCTGCATGTGTGGGTGCATGTGTGGCTGAGTGCCTCTACATGTACCTAGGTACTGGGGACCCAAAGCCCCAAGGGACCTGGACCTACCTGCAAGTGTGGCTTGCAAGGCTGAAGCTTGAACCTGCGTGGAGCTGGGGCCGCTCCAGCCAATGGGAGCCGCCCAATTCCAAAAAGCTCCATCTTTCGATCAGCACATTTCCACGGCTGCGGCCCCTCGGCAGCCAACTGCCCGCCGGCCCGGGAAGCGACTGGAAGCTCTGCCGCAAACAAAGAGCCTGATGCCCTGCCGGTAGGGCCTCTGCGATGCTGCCACTAGACGCTCCGTTATAGCCAGCTGGTATGTGTTCCTGCCTACTGCTTGCTGCAAAGGCAGGCATTTAACGCTGACCCAACCCGCAGCGAAAAGAATCCTTCGCGACGACGACAACGACGGACCACCCCTCGTCCGTGGGCGTCCGCCGCCCGCGCCGTCTAACCCGCCCATGGCGCCACCACACCTCCATCCGCGGTCGCGCATGACCTCGTCTCTCTTCGTCACCACCGTCTTCGCTAGTTTCTTCGTCGTGGCTCTGCCCCACGTCCTGCCCTGCCCGGCGCCGAGGAAGGCCTTTCTTGATGGCGAGATTTCGGTTGATGCAAATGGCAGGCGACGCCGCCGGAGGAAGCCTCATGACCCGGAGGTCAAGGACGGGCTGGTCCAGTTTGACGCCATGAATGCCCCGGTTGAGGGCTCATCCGCTGATACGGTTGGCGCATCAAGGAGAGAATGCCCTGTGCCAAAGCCGGGCGACGTCGTGGGCGAGCTTTTGGGATTCAACAGGCCGGCCGCGAGCGAACAGCGAGAGGGCACCAGGAGGTGACCATGCTGAAACAAGTCGCTTGTCACACGGCTTGAAATGGACCTGGGAGGAGCCCGAGCCATGAGGGAGAAATTACTACCACCGACTCGCCGCATCGCGGACGAGAACGAGACAGCAAAGGTCACAGTGCCGGCCCTTTGGCCCTTGGTGTACATGCCTACGACGCATGGGCTATTATCAAAAGGAGCCGAATCACCGTGGTATGAGGTCCTGTTTGGAAAATGGTTCAGCTGAAAGAAGAGGGTATATTACTACAAACACCGCGCACAATGTCTCAATTTTGAAGCTATTTTGTCGCTCCTACCCCGCCATTGTACATGCAGGTTGGCTTCGGCATTAGGTCTGCAGGAGCCTCGTGGGGGGAACAAATCGTGATAAACTTCTCGATCGAGCTGTTCAAACCCCCCCTGGTCCATGGGGCGGGGGATTTCCTTCGTAGACCTCACTTCCCTCCCATGGAGGCTATCTTGACGGTGCGGATGGAGCTTTGGCCAGATGCGCCCCCGATCCTCCCTTGCAACAGGGCCGGCCCTTAGCCGTCTGAACTTGATGCTACGTGCCATCTTTTCCCCCAGGCATTACCCGGATGCGACGCGAGCTGGCCGAGGCTTGGACCGCTTTTCACGGGATGACCCCTTCAAAGGTGTATTGTTTTGTACTTTTTTCTTCTTGTTCTTTATGATTCGAATCTTAGCCCGGGCCGTCGATCTCGCGGTCGATGTGTGTTTGAGCATTTTTTTTCTGTGGGGACTAAAGGCTGGCGTCTGTATGTGCATATTCCCGCTAATAACTGCAGGGCTCCCCTTGATTCGCTACGTCAAGCCCTTGAAACGGCCTGTCGGCCTGGCATGGCACTGTTGACAGCCGTTACTGGCTAAGCTCTCCCGAAACGGCCCATCTCCACACAAGGCTGTGCTGGTGTCATACCACCAGGTGCCGCGCCGGCACATCCACACCAGCCGCGATACCCTTTCACAACACCCGCATGCTGGTGGCTGCGCTTGGCATGGGCGCCCTCAGGTGGTGTGAGACAAATCTTCCGGGCCCGAAAGGGGGGTCATCCAAAGGCGATCAGGGACCAACGAAGTGAACCTGGCCCTGCTGGCCGGGACTTGCCCTCTTCTCTGCCGGGAGGAAGTCTCATCATCGTGGCATCCAAGAGCGTCGAAACCTGGAAACCTGGAAACATGACCGACAGATGCCTCGGTCACGATTCCGGATTTTCAAAAGGTAACTCCTGGAGGGCCTCGAGACGTCGATATAAACAGCCTTCCTGCCCACACTTCTCTCTGTCCAAGATTCTTTCTCCTCATCCCTGGAGGCCACCAACACTCTCTTCACTTCTGCAAACTATACTTTGCCTCTCCTTCACACTCTCTATCACTTACACGCCCATTTTTCATAATCTTCTATTAATTAGAGCTGTGCTCTTATTCTGCCACATTCTTTCTTCTTCGTATACATCAATTCCTCCAAGATGAAGTTCAGCTCTGTCCTTCTTTTCTGCGCCGGCCTGGTGTCAGTCACAGCCCAAGCGACCGGGGATGCCAACGCCAGAAACGGTGACGCTAGCAACGCCGTGGGGCAGGTCCGGCAGGCTTCGGGCTCCAATGCGGCCTCGGCTTCCAACGATCGAAACAATACCGCCAAGGAGGAGAAGGCTGTTGAGGGAGAAGCGGGGAAGGCCGCCGAGGGAGAAGGGGAGAAGGCAGCCGAGGGCGAGGCGAACAATGCCGAGGCTGATAAAAACAATGCCAACAAGGGCCAGCTCGAAGAGGGCAACGCCAACAACGCCGCCAACGGCACTGGGAAAGAGAACCAGAACAATGGCAACAACAACAACGACAACAACAACAAGCATGGCGCGGGGGTCGATCTTGGCGCAGGCCTGAGCCAGGAAGACCTGGCCCGCCTGCTTGCGGGCAACAACCAGCTGGGCGGCATCGACCTTAATAACCGGGACTCGATCCTGGCGGGCATCGGGCGCCTGATGAACAGCCTCTGCGTCGGCCAGCTCTTCAACGTCAACAGAAATGCGCTCTTCGCGCTCAATGGCAACCAACAGCTCCAGCTCCTATTCCAGCTGCAACAGATCCAACAGCTGCAGCAGCTCGGCTTCGTCAACGGGGCCCAGGTCCAGCAGCTTTTCAACGTCGGCTTCAACAACAACAACATCTTCGCCCTGGGTGGCTTCGGCAGCTTCGGCGGTGTTGGTGCTTTCAATTTTGCCGGCTTCAAGCGCGCCGTTGCGGCGCAGATGAAGGTGAGCCAAGAGAAAACCAACGCACAAATCTGAGACATGCCCCCGAGAAATCGAAGATTGGCTAACTTTTTCCGTTACGAATACAGAACCTCAAGAGGACCCAGCTTCGTCGTGATGTTAACGGCAAGAGGCAGCAGTGCAACCAGGCCCAGAGGCAGCAGCAGCAGAAGCAGAAGCAGAGGGCGTAGAGAGAGGGGGAAGGAAGCGCGCTGGGGGATTTGGGATCCATGTTTTGGGCCAACCTTGAGGGAAAAGGAACCCTGCCATTGCGTGTGGGGAAAAGGCCCCATCACACCAAACCTTATTAGGTGGAGAGGGGCAGGGGGTCACGATTAGCGGGTTCGATACCCGGCATTTGGGTGGGCAAGGCAAAATAGAGCTCTTGTCGACAGACTGTTGTTAATGAGAATTCTCAGAGACATTTCTTTGAAATACCTGTCGATGATGCGCCCCTTTTTTGGTGCCGCTTGGACCGTTATCCGAGACCCATCCATGTTCCACATCTCGGAGCCAACCACAGAACACACGAGATCTCCAAGCATGCCTGTCCAACTTTTGGTCACGATATTTTCTAGGTATTTTCGCGGCTACCAAAGTCCTGCTAGCGCTATGTCAGCAAAAGCGGGTTCGTCGGCCCCTCGTGCCGCGAGGCGACTTGCAATACAATTACGCGCCAAGTAGACCGCCGCAGGGAAGCAAACCAGCCGATTCTTTTCGGGACCTGGGCGCGGAGTGTCTGACGAGGGCAATCAACGAATCCAGGGCATTGTGCCTGGCGGTGCTGTGGCAAAGCACTGTGGAAGCTGTGTTTCTGTCTGTCTCTGTCTGCTTGGCCGTCGTCTGTCAGAGGCAGCCGCGAGGCATTCATGTCGACAATCATCACATATGCAATAAACGATGCCAGTTGGTCTGATTACGAATCTGTGTCGCGGGAAGATTCAAAGACCCAGCGCGGTTGCATGCGTTCCATTGCGGTGCCCTGACCGTCATCAGACGAAATAAAGTGCCGGCTCGATACGCGACGACGGGCATGGAGGGCCTGGGATCCACCAAGGCAGTGAAAATGCCGGCACTGTCCACATGGCAAAGAGGGCAGGCAACCTCGTGTCCGGGGGCCCCTGCCCGATCCGAAACAAGGAAGCAAGCAGAGGCAGTCCTTCAGAGGCCACCACCGTCCTCGAGCACACGGGATCCTGCGGCACTATCAACAGAAGGATTATCGGCAGGGGCCTGCACCAGCCGCAGCGCTGGCCACTCATGATCAAGGATGCCCAGCCCGCCGTGGGATTTGTTTCAACCGGAGGTGGCATCCATCCAATATCCTTCTACCCATTGTCGTCTGCCATGCTCTGCACCCAGCGGAGGCCGCGACGTGGGGACACAGATATCCATGCCCAGCTGGGTTCGGACTTCTCACTTGTCTCCTGTGGCACGACTCCCACGACGGTAGAAAAATCTATGGGAAATGCCTGGGATCATCTAAAGTCCGGTCCTGGAGGTGGAGCCGAGGCCGAGGCCGAGGCTGAGATTGCCGATGGCTGGGCGTACATTTAGCCGCGAGGTAGGCAGCGACACAAACGGCCTGACAGCCCTCAAATGACGGCTTTGCCCGAGGCTCCGAGCCCATTCGCCCACCGTCACCTGCACGCCAGAGACGACGCCAGACAGAAAAGAGAAACGGGGCAGCTTCCCGCGGCGCTGCCAAGGCGAGGTTTCTTTTAGTATTGGTTGTCGCCGTTGAGCTGTCTTCCGTGCCGCACCTTGAGGACCTGCGACAGTTGGCGACTGAAGAATCCAACACCCCTGCCGATGCCGCCCACTAGATCGGGAATAGTCCAACGTGCGCACCCCCTGCAGGGATCGAGGGGCTTTTGGATCGCAAGAATTTTAAGCTTCTTTGGCCTGTCCACTTAACCCACCCCAGGGCTTGGGGCCACCCCACGAGCACTGCCGACCCAACTCCACTTGCCCGCCATGCTTGCCCCTCCCTCCCATCTTTCCATCCCCCCAGCAGCCAGTCAGTCCTGCGCCGGGCAAGACCATGCAGCAGGTGCTGTTTTTCAGCCGAACACAAGGCCAATCACTCAATTCGGAATCTATCCCCGAAAATTAACGACGTCGTTGCGTTTCCCCACGCACTTTACCTCTGACGGCGTGTGCCGCTGGGCTGGCCGCCCAAGATGCCTGCGACGGAGGCTTGGCATTGATAACAAAGAGGGCGAGCGACAGAAAAGAGAAGAGGCCTCTGTGCGCCGCTCGCCTCGGTCAGCCATCCCGGCTGCCCAGGCCTGGGCTCGACGGGCTGTTTGGCCTTCCGGGCCGTCAGACCTTGGCTTTGCGGCGTTTGACAACGGCCTCACTCCAGGACAGACACCAGCGACAACGGCTGTCAGCACGGCAACATATGGCAAAAGCAAGCCAGACCTATGGCACCTCCTACCTCCACCCTGCCTGTGCCCCCCTCGCATGGCAGGCACTGTATGGTAGACGCGCCATTCATGTCTGACCGAGATAGCCGGCTTCCCGACCCTTGAGGTGGCGTCTCCACCTCTCAGATAACCCAAGGATGGGCTGATCCATCCGAACCCTAGTTTTGTTCTCTTGGGAGGCCTGCAAAGGCTGCTCAGAGATCGGCCGAACAACGCCTGGCCCTCGGCACAGTCCACGCCAAGTGGCGACCGTCGGGTATCTGCACACGACTGTCTTGACCGAATCGAGCATGTGTACCTCCTTACTCGATAGTGGGCGATTGATTGGAGCCAAGAGGTTTTGAGCAACGACTCGAGATAGCTGAGAATATGCCCCCTGATTCAAAACCCGCCCAGACGGGATGCGCTGACTGACAACAAGCCATGGCACGCTCCGTAAAGGGCAGCAGGTGTCATTGCGACAAACCCGAGTGTTTTTTTTCCTGATCGAGGCGGCAGGGTAAAGCGTTCGCGCTGCCGGAGGGCGAGCAGTCTGAGTCTGCTATGGACTGGGAAGGTTCTCGGCCACGAAGGCCAATGCAACAAGGTGAATCCAGCGGACGGATAAGCGGCTTCGCGGATCACATAGAGCTGCCAACTACATGCCGCGCCCTGCGGATGCAAAACTTGACTAGAGAGGGCACGGAGCCTTGATCGGAAGCAGCTCAAGGCATGGGCAGCGAAACGCACAGCAGCCCACGCCGGCGATCAGGGAAAACCAGCATTGGAGCGCTTCGGGAGATGGCACAAAGCACATCAGCAGCGAATCCGGAGACACGACTAGCCGCAGAGGCGGTCGGCATGCGGCGGCAGGCAGCAGAAACTAAGCAGCCAGGCCTCGAGCATCTGCGAGCGAGCCGTGCACGGCCCTTGGCGCCTGGTGTGCCCAATCTTCCACCGTTAAGGTTATTCCGTCTCGGGAAGGAGGGGGAGGCTCCTCTTCCCACGAGGCTCCTTGCACCTTTCAGCCGGCCCTCCCTGTCCGTCCCAACGTCGGCCAAAAGGGCTTCCGTGCATTGCTTCCCGCTTTTTATACCGGCGTCACCTGGCCAGCCTGTGTCGGGTATTTGCACCGCCCCCGAAATGCGGCTAGCAGCCAGGGAATGGCGATCTTGACCCGCTGATTCCCGCCCCCGCGTATCTTGAGTCGGCTCATATGTGCGATTCAGTAAGCAGAACAAGGAAGCAAGTGCTTTCCGAGCTTGAACAGAATCAGTGTCCGCGACACGAGCTGCTCAGCCCGACAGGGCTTCTCTCGTCTACCTCACCCCCATTCTGCCACCATAC
Organism: Nakataea oryzae; assembly: GCA_003049435.1. Lineage (NCBI taxonomy): Eukaryota > Fungi > Ascomycota > Sordariomycetes > Magnaporthales > Magnaporthaceae > Nakataea > Nakataea oryzae. The sequence continues at coordinate 37,455 of PYSQ01000245.1, forward strand.
AGGCTTCTTGAGAAGCTACGCAGCCTGTGCACCAAGACAATCATTACTCAACAGGGGGTGGCAAGAAGACCGCGCGGCAAAAGAAAGACAGAAAGCGTGTCTCTCTTGTGCTCTCGCACATGCTGTCAGCCCCTGGAACCCTGAGTCTTGGGTCTTGCCAAAAGACCTTGGTCCTGGCAGCCACAAGAAGCGCTCTTTTTACCCAGCTGTTTCCATCCGGAGTCTGACACACCCCGGAAGCACCCCTCGCTGGGCTTCCGAGAGGGATCACCCTCAGTCTGGGCCTGGTCACAATGGTCTTGGCGGCCGGCTGGCGCCCCATGTAATTTGCCATGTTGTTGGGGGCCAGGGCGGCCGGGGGTGTGAGACTCCATCTCAGTATCGAGAAGCATGTCGCCCAGACTTGTATATAAGTAGTAGCCGGACTTGCCTCTGAGAACCATCTTCTCTTGTTGCCTCATCCACAGACACAACCATCCTTTCAGTCCAATCTTAATAAGTCATTCTCTTCAGAGGTGAGCATCATCAGATAAATCCCCTACTCTCCCCATCCCGCCTCACCCTCGCCATCTTCCAAGGCCGGGACACGATGTCCATGCAGTCCCGGCGACGCATATTCAGATTTGCTGACCATCGTAATCTCGACAGCTGTGCTCTTTGTGCCCTTTGTTCCTTCATTTCACAACCAACTCGCTCTCTTTGAACACCTTGAGCTGTGCTCCTTAATCCGCTTTTAATATTATCCCACAGTACTTCCACCCCCACCAAACCCACCGCTTAAACCAACAACCCCCCCAACCTCATTCAAGATGAAGGCCGTTTCCATGATCGTTGGCGCTTTCGCCGCCCTCGTCATTGCAGCCCCCACCGCCTCCGTTGTCGACAGCACCCCCAAGGAGATTGAGGCCCGTGCCTTCGCCTTTGACCTCAACCAGTACAACAACTTCGGCTTCGTCAACCCGGACTTTGCCTACCTGGCCGTTCTGAACAGGCTCAACTTCCAGAACCTGCACTCCTTGGCCATCAACAACGGCCTGCAGCTCCAGGTCTTCCAGGGTCTCTTCGCTCAGCAAGCTCAGTTCGACATCGTCGGCCTGCTCCAGCTCGCCCAGCTGAACGCTATCTCCCAGATCGCCAACCTTGGCGTCCTCAACGGCTTCAACCTCCAGGCCTTCAACTTCGTCCCGCTCGACCTCGGCCTGCTGCTCCAGGGATTCAACGGCCTCAACCTCCAGCAGTTCATCGGCGCCAACCTGGCTCCCCAGATCAGCGCCATCGCCGCCCAACAAGGTGAGAAATCTTTCTAGCTACCCCCTAATGACAAAATCACAGCCTCCGCGGAACCAGCCGCACCCAAAGAGCGCAATGGAATCGGCGATCCTGTCCATCACTGGCAATCCGCAACAACCACCGCCCGGGGAGTCCTCCAGCTTCATACCATCTCATGAGCACCCGCGGGGGAGTCGTCTGGGCCCTCCATAGCACACACAGACACCCTTGGGGTCTCGTGGGATGGTGGAGTTGCGAGCTCTCGTGTTTACTCGACCAAACCCGTAGGGTTCCTCAACTTGGGCGGAAACGGTGTGGGATCCGTCAACTTCAGTGGCAGCCGCAACAGCAACACCAGTGATAGCGGCAATGCTGTGACTGCCGAACAACAGGAAGCTCAGGAGGGTAGTTCCTCGCAGTCCAACTGAGCCCCGCCGACCGATCGTTATGCTCTTTGGGTGCTTCCGCTTCTTGGCAGAGAGCTTTTTTTCGACGCACGACACCTTGGAGTTGTTGCTGACCATTTTCATCGTTTCCACAGTCGCCTTTGTGCCTGCCGGCGGTTTCTTTGTTGGCAAGGAGTAGAGAAACCGAACGGAAGAGGACCATCAGTTGACTGGGCCCTTCTCCTGGACCTAGTTGGCAAAAGCCCTCTCGGGTTCCTCTTCGCAGCGACATCATCAATACATCTCCTGTTTCTTCTTCTTTGTTCTCTACTCCCTTCGTCAACTCTCTACGGCGGATTTTACTGGGTAGTCCACGACAGGAACTTGAAGACGAGCCTTTGGAGAGTTGATGGTTTTTTTTCTGTTTGTTTTGGCTTTTCGCCCTCGCGAAAATCGGTCAAGCCAGCGAGCGGTGTGTGGATGACGGAAAGCCGGAATAGGTGTTTGGGGGAAGGCTGCCTGGAGTCTGACCCTCGAAAGTTGTGTGTACGGTAATGCCTCGGATTTCCCGGCCGCTCTTCTTCCCATCTTCTTTCGGCAGCACGTCGCTGTCGCTCTACAACGGCGAGACGGCTTTTTCAGGAGGGGATCATCGGGGAGAGGGTTGTGCCTGTGGCTCGCGCCATGTGCTGGGGTTTCTATCGAGACACGAACCCGGCATGGTAGAGGATCATTATATTTCTAGGGGGAGTAATATTATTCATATTGGACTGAAAAGAAACCTACCTGGTTGTTCTTGCTTGCTCAAACCCTACCGGACTTGGTCGCTTGCTCTGCGTCTCACGGTTGCCATGCAGCTATTGCTTAAAGGCTCAAAGGCTAGGCTCAAAGGCCCAAAGCTACACAATGATCTACCTTCCGTCCCTCGATTCTGCATCGCATGGCGGGGACCTGGGTCCCCTGCTCGCCGGCCCCTTCAGATTCCGAGCAAAACGTTGGTTTAAGCATACCCCGGTATCAGATCCGTCCAGGGGCTAATTGGGACGGCATAAATGTACATTGGCGCCTATTTTGTCTGTGGGGGGTTAAATACGTGGGCAACGTGGCAGCGCTTGTCTGATGTTCGCGAGGCTCAAGCTCAGCGGTTTCACCCTGGCCCCAGCGATAGACCACGTGTGCACCCAGCCAATACTGAGCGGCTTAGGAGGAGAGGGTCTGGGCGGGTAGCCTTGCCTAGCTCTCGCATCTTCCGTCCCTGCCCCTGCTCATATGCATGGGTACTATAGACAACCCTCCCTGGGGCATTTCCGAGAAGAGTAAAACATCGAGACACATACAGCCGGCGGCGCACGGCTGTCGACGAGACCGGTTCGCTGGCGTTTTTGGCCTGGTGTGGGCTGGGCGGAGTTGAAAGCGCCAACTGGCGCCAGGCAAATTCGGTGCGGAGGAGGGCTACACTGTGGGGTCAATCTGAATAGCATGGCTCATTGCCTTGGACTTGTGTCTTTGCTTCCACTTCTTCTGTTTAGAAACAGAATAGGGAAATGAAACCGTGGCTTGCCCTTCCAGCTCCGTCTTTTGGGAAACTCTACAAAAAGGCCCTCATTCAGGCCAAAGATGCATCCTCGGTTGCAGATGGCGACGCAGCGGGGAACGGCCGTCTGGTGCGGGGTTGCAGCGTCTCGGTGCTGCCTACCCGCTGTAGGTATGTGCTGTTGGTACTTTGTAACCATCAAGTCTAATTAATTCCTTGGCCCCCAAAATTGTGGGCCCTCTGGAGACGCAAAATGCAGGCCGAGGGGTTTTGCAAGAGGGGCGTCTTGCTTACGTTCCGCATCGGTTTATGGCTTGCATCCCTGGTTGAGCAGGCCATGTCGACGCGAAAATTGGACAGGCTTTGAGCTCCCATGTTAGCTCAATGACAATTACGCTGTGTCCCTGGGGGTGCAAATTCGAATGCATGCTCCATTTCCGGTTTTATCTACTGTCTGCTGACTGACTACATATCCTGGTCTATCACAGCCGTGAGCTCTAGCCACCTTCTTTGCCATCTTACATTCTTCAAAGGAAGATTAATTACTATGCATTTTTCAGACGCTCACGTGCAAAGACATGCGCAGATTGGCTTAACGAGCGTTGTCCGCTTTCTGTGAGTTCTTGCTGGCGGCAAACACGCCATTCACATCTCATCTGTTCCCTAGCTGGGTCCCCTCCTGGTCCCACTGCGGGTTGGTTCGAAATCAGCGTCTTCCTCCACCACCAGGGCGGGCAAAAGAAAGAGGAGTCGTCGGACTCACGGTTATCTCTATGGGGTCATGGTCGCCCGAGAACTTCTGCCCATTGAACCAGAGCTCGAACCGGATCTCGGCCGGCGCCACAATCACGCGCACGTCGAAGTTGCAGACGTAGAACCTCTTGCTCCGCCTGAACCTCCCACGCGACTGCTTCTTCAGCTCCAACTCGCCGATCGGGATGCCCGTGAGGTCGCTCTTAACCGTGCAGAGCTGTTTTGCCCTCTCTGTTTTTTGGGGGGTTGACGCCTGGTTAGCCCATGAAACCGCGGTCGATTGAACCCTTGCGCCCACGTGGCGATGCTACTGTATTCCAAGTTAAAACGGGAGACCAACCGTCTTTGATGCTTTTGGGCAGTTTGTCCCTGTCGCTATGGGAGATCATGATGATGGCATCCCACGCCCAGACCGAGCTCTCGGCGTCGATCTTCTGGCTGAAGCTTGAGGCCAGTGGCTGGCTTGTATTGATCATGTCGCCCTATAGTATAGAAATAGATTGCGTGAGTGTCCGACCCGTGCCGATGAGGGGATTCCAAGGTAACATACCTTTTTGATAACCCAGTCTATTTGCCCAGTCGCACTAAACCAATACATCACCCACCAAAGCAGGTCAGCTTTGCCCTTCCCAACGGCTCAGCCAGAAGGACTTCAGGGTGGCGCTTACTATTTTTGCCCGTCGAGCGGATCTTCTTTGATATCCTCGTCAATATGGATCTCTGGGTTGTACTTGATCTTGCACACGAGGCCATAGCTAGCCCTGGCACGCCGCTGCACCAGGACAGGCCTGTGTCCTGTGTCAAGCCTCTGCATCCTGTCGAGCAGAAGCCCCTTAACGACAACGAGTTGGGGGTCCGGCGCCTGTAAAATTTGCATTTGGCGGGCGCATGGGTGTGGCCTTTTGGCTAACTCCTTCTCGAGAGTGTCGCGGACATATGCAGAGCTGCCAAGTCCTCCGGATAGAACCATGTAGTTCTTTTCGGGCCATTGTTAGCACATCTCTAGCTATGCGGATGCACTGCTTTGGAGTGGGACTTGAGCCACCAACCATGTGTGCTGACTGGTAGTTTGTGTGCACCCAGTCCAGCTGACCCCGGATCTTGTTGAGCATGTTCTGAATGTGCGGGTCAAAGAGAGACTGTATCTCAACTCTTTGTTACCCCGTAATGTAAATCTGTCAGTCAAACACCCCTAGATGCAGCTGACTGTTCTGTCCAGAAAGGTCCCCGAAATGCCTGAGCATGGGGTTTCCGACTTACCGGGAGAACAGCATGCGTCCAGACTCGATTCCAGCTCCGGCGTGGCTAAAGTCATAGCCCACACCCTCAAGAGGGAGCTTGTACACTTCCGAGGCGTAGACGCGCTCACCAAACTTGTGCTTCATGATGCGGAAGCGCTCACTACGCACCAGCCTGTGGGCACATCCAGGGGGCAGCTTGTCTTGTAGCTCGGGGAAGGGCCGCAGGCGGGCAGCAACGAGGGCCAGGAAGCCACGGTCGATCAAGGTGGCGCCGATGCCGACGCCATCGACCTCGGCAAGCTGGGCCAAGGCCGGGAAGGGCCTGGTGGCCTCAACGACCTGCATGACGGCGAAGTCGGTGGTGCCGCCGCCGGCGTCGACCGACATGAAGATGTCGCCCTTGACAAATTCAACGGCTGTGTTCTTGACCGTCGCCACGGCTGCGGCCTCGGACTCGGTCAGGTCGACGGCAGCCGTGTGCCTCGGCCCGCCGGTGCCGAAGCCGGCGTCCTTGATGACCTCCTTGAAGGTGTTGACGATCTCCTGCGACCGCCATGTTGTGGGCACGCTGAAGATGAACTCGACGGCCAGGCTTGCCCAGCCGCCTGTGCCGCCAAGCCCCGCCTGCAACTCGACAGTCTGCTTGACGTGGGTGTATATCTGGCGGAGGTAGTCCGATGCCAGCAGGCGTGCGTCCTCGGGGCTTTCGGGCGCGGCCGCGATGCCCTGTAACTGGGCCTCGAGCAGCGTGGCCTTGTCGAGGAAGATTTTGAAGAACTCGCGGCGGTCTTTTTTTATGGTGGGCCGCTCCGCCCCGGCGTCGGCTGGCTTGTCGCCGGCAGCGGCCCCAGCACCAGAATCGGCGCCGGCGACGTCAGGGCTTGCCTTTTTGTTGCTGCCAGGACTGCCTTCATCTTCATCGGCGTCGTCGTCGCAGAGGAAGCCCCAGGATGTGACCTCCTTCTTCGGGTTGTAGACGAGGCATGTGTGCACCTTTTGCTCGTTCTTGGCTGAGGCGCCCGGCCAGTTGTGGATGATCTGGATAGGGGTCTGCAGCGCCTCTGCCTGCTGGGGGCGGGCCCATCCGACACCTGAAGCGAGCGGCGGGCAACGGGGAAAATCCCGGTTCTTGTGGTTAGACTACTGTGCCTCGCCACAACGTCGGCAGGGGAAAAGATAGGATTCCCGGAGCCCAGAAAATGCAACCTACCAGTGTAGGTGGTTCCGAAGTCGATAGAGACCAGAATATCGGGCCTGTCATCCATCTTTTTTCTTCTCCTTGTCTGTCCGTATCTCTCTCGCACTCTCTCCTCTTCACCGAACAACCAAGGAACCCAAGAAGTGCACTAGGGGAAAAAAGAGAAGAAAGGGCGCTGGTTCGGTGGCTTGCAGAAACTACCTGCAGCAGGACCTGAAATTGGATGCAATGAGGGCGGCACGCGGCAGGCCATGCATAGCTACATATCCCGGCCCCTAGCGGGCGGCCTGGAGAGCCTCGCTGTCAACAAGGCACCCTCCGCCATGACAGGCACCAAAGTGAACGGGGCCGTCGGATCTCACGCCGGAGGATGTGGATGTGGAGTGGGCGGTGTTAGCTGGACGCTTGGCCAGACTCCAAAAGGATTGTGGGATGGGGCAGGTACCAGGGCTGGGCAGCACCGATCCTCTGTGGGAATCATTTCGGTCAGCACCCAAATCCCGACGCTGCTCACTCTGGACC
>PYSQ01000246.1:0-25097 GCA_003049435.1 Nakataea oryzae
GATCTCCTCGAGGGCGGCGCGGGCGGGGCTGCTGCGGGGCCGGAAGCAGGGCCGGAAGATCTCTGTGGGGATGGGGTTGAGGCGGGGCTTTGGCGGCGTCTCGGCGGCGGCGGGTACAGGGGCGACGGGGCTGAAGAAGTGGCGCTCCCGGATGTCCCGGGTGGTGATGATGAGGCACCTCCAGGCGTGGCAGACGCGCACGGCGGAGCAGAGCAGGGTGCGCTGGTCGAGGTGCCCGAGCACGTTGGCCAGCAGCCCCGCCGTGTTGACGACGCGCTCGGCCAGCGCCTGCGCCTCGGGGGGGTTCGCTCCATTTTGTTTGCTGGCTGGCTGCGCCGGTCGCCCTGTCTGCCCGCGCGCGGTCTGGTTGGGGATATCGGGTGCGCGGCTCTGCTGTGCTGCTGGCTGCCTGGGAAGAAGGTCAGCCGTCAGACAGACGACGCGTGTCTTTTACCCCGCCGCCCTGCTCCTATTTCAACTGCTGGTTTGGGCCAAAAATTGGACCCGCTACCCGTGGCTTTAAACAGGCAGCCGTTTACGGTTTTTGGCTGACGTTTGGCTGCCTGGATGCAAGCCGTGGGCTAAGCCCTGCTTTCTCCAAGTAAATCTCTTGCTTGGGCAGACCATAATAGTGTGCCAACGCACAGGGTGATGGTTGACTACTCTGCAAACTTGCAAGGTCGGCAGGCACGTGGACATCATCCGAGTTTAACAAGCAATTAATTTCGGATTTATAGCGAGCGTACATTGATTAAGCAACAACCGCCTCGCACCCTATCCGGGTTGACGTGCCCTGCCGACAAGGTCCAGCCCATCATACGTCAAGCGGCCCACGCAAGCCAGCCCTCCCATTTTACCGGTTGGAACTGCGCCGGAAAGGGTGGGCCTCGGTGTTGAGGACAAAATCGTCGAGGCTCACCAGGTCCGGGGACGAGAAGGTGAGGTAAAAGTACTTGAGCGTCTCGGCGAGCCAAAAACTCTGCAACAAAAGAAAGAAAAAAAAAAGATTCACTGTCAGCAGGCACTTGTTCAAGGTATGGACGGAGATGACTGGAAAAGAGGGGAGCAACAAGACAGGCTGCGCACCTCCATGTAGTCCTCCAGCAGCGGCTCGCCCGCCCTGGTGACGTCGAGGTTGGCGGCGTTGGCGATCGGGGTGCGGGTCCCCTTGCTGACGGCCCTGAACATGTCCCAGGCGGCGTCGCGGTACCACTTGTCGCCCGTGACGCGCCACAGCACAAAGACGCTCTCGATGGCCTCGGGCCGCAGGATGTAGCGCGGGTCCTTTGCCGTCGTGTAGCCCCTGGGCAGGTGGGGCTTCCACTCGGGCCGCTTGGCCTTTTCGGCCTGCCAGTGCGCCTCGTCCCAGGGGCAGCCCGCGTCGGCGTCGGCGTCGGCGTCGGCGGCATCGGCGCGGGCGGGACGGTCTCCTCCCCCCTTGCAGGGCGCCATGTTCCAGCGCTCGGGCCCCATGCCGCTCGCCATGGACCGGTAGGCGTGCACGCAGCCGCGGGCCAGGCGCGCGCCCGTGTCCACGTCGGCGGGGTTGCCGTACAGGCGGCCCGCGAGCGCAAAGACGCCGCCGACGAAGCAGGCCAGGTGCTCCGTCTCCGGGTCGAGCACGGCGGCCTGGGACGCCGGGTCGTAGTTTGCGTTGCCCGAGACGAGCACGTCGGCGCCGTCGGGCAGCATGGGGCGGAAGAAGAGGTGGCGCTCGGCGGCGCGCATGAAGCGGGCCGACATGTCGTTGTACATGGCGTCCCGGCCGTCGAGCAGCACGGCCATCTTGACGAGGTACTCGTAGAGCGAGTCGGCGCTGCCGCCCAGCGTGAAGGCGTGCCCGTTGACCACGTCCCGGTCCTTCATCGACACCATGATGGGCCACAGGCCCGGGATGCGGGTGCGGTTCTGGCCGGCGTGGAACAGCTCCATGACGCGCCGGGCGGCCGCCTGGTACTTGGCGTCGCCCGTGAGCTGCGACAGGCGCGTCATCTCGAGCGTCAGGGTGCCGGGCGAGGCCGACACGACCGTGTCCTCGACCAGCAGCCCGCCGCCCGTCTTTGCGCGGGCCACGTCGATAAAGTCGACGGGCATGCGGTTCTCGGTGTTGAAGGCGCCGTACAGAAGGTCGCCGAGCTCGACGGCCTTGCGCAGCAGCGCCTCCCTGCCGCTGAGGTCGTAGGCGCCCAGCAGGCCGCCGAGGTACCGGATGTTGGTCTCGAACGTGTTGACCCGGTCGCCCGACGGCCGGCCAAAGTCGATGCGCGCCACGGCCTCGACGGCCTCGTCGAACTCGGCCTTGAGGCCCATGATCCAGAGCGTGTCGAGCGAGTCGACGAGCGTGGCGGCCCAGCCCGAGAACTGCTCCTTGTGCCCGCCCGCGATGGGCAGCAGCGCGTCCTTCATCCACGCGTGCTCGCGGTAGGCCCGCCAGCACCGCACAAACTCGTGCCGCACCGCGTCGCGCTTGGACACGCGCTCGATCTCGGCAGCCGCCGTCTCGCGCCCAAACGAGTGCTGGATGCGCCGCGCCTTGACGCCGGCTGTGCCCGCGTCGGCGGCCGGCGGCGGCGGCGCGTCCGCGGGCGCGTCCGCGGGCGGGAACTCGTGCCGGACCGCGGACCAGTCGAAGCTGCTCTTGACGGCCCGCACGGCGGCGGCCGAGCCCGGCGGGTTCATGTACAGCTCCAGCCGCCGGGCGTCGTCGGACGGCGGCAGGCCCCAGCCCCAGAACAGGTAGATCAGGGTGGCGGCGGCCAGCAGGGCCAGCGGGACGGTCCTGCGCCGCCTAAGGTTGATCATCGGAAAATGTTGCGGGGGTGGCGGACGGCTGATCGGCGTCGTGACAGGCGGGAAGGCCCGACCAGCCGAGAAGAAGAGAAAAAAAAAAGAAAAAAGAAAAAGCAAGCTAAAAATAAAATGCAAAGAGCCGACGGGGCCGACGGTGAGGTCGGGAGGGCGGTCACGGTCACGCGGCAGATTGGGGATGCGTGGAGTGAAAGCAAGACAAGGACGGGTCCCCCTTTTTTTTCCCGCCCTGGCGGGCCCCCTTTGCTTGCGTGGATGGGACTCAAAAGAAGCGAAGCAGCGTCTGCTTGCCTGCCCGCCCGCCGAGGGAGGGAGGGGGGGAGCCCAATGCGCAGAAGAAGGTGACAGATGGTCAAGTCAGGTCGGGCGCTGGGTGCAACGGCTAAAGTTCAACGGCCCTGCCACTGCCGACCCGCACCATCCCTGCCTCCAGCTGGCATTCCCCGGACAGCCGAGGCTTTGCGGGGCTTGGGGGGGGGGGGGGGGGCGGTCTCAGCTGCACGCACCATGGAAGGGACCCCTAAAAACCCACAGGTAGGCGACGAGGCGCTTGTGTGCGAAGCTGAGCGAGTCCAATATCAGATGTCTCGCCACTGACGGCGATGGAGCGAGCACACACTAGGCACGTCTGGTTGGTCTAGCAGCAGACTAACAGACGCCCGGCCCGTCCCTCTCAGCACAAAGGGTCTCTGTTTGGCGGTCCCCATCCCCAAATTCAGGGGGAGCCAACCAGAACCGCCAATTGTCATGCGTCTCTGGACCCGACACTTTGGTCATGGATAACTTTTTATACAAGCACAGCAGCATGCATTGTTCCGCGCCCACGGCCCCCGCCGACTTTGTGCATCGCAGTTCTGTCCCAACCACAATCATGTTGCACCAAATACGAAGGGGACCGTCCACTTTTAAAGCCAAGGCCTCAAGGATGGGATTGAGATTAGAAGCTATCTCGTGTCATTGTGCGCCCACAACCCGCAACCCGAGCGACAGGCTCGTGAACAAAGGGGTATATAGCACACATAACATGCGTTCAGACAATAGGCACAGCCGGCCGGCGGAAAGGACTGAAGACAGAAAGCAAAGGAAAAAAAAATCGTAATCATGCGTGCGTCATGTTCCCAAACATCACACCCATCACTCATTACACTCGCCCACTTTCACTCCCTCTCCTGGTTGGAAGCGATCACCCGCTTACAGCAGGAGCATGGACCCAACGACGGCCGCAAGGGCGAGGCCGAGCGCGGGGAGGGTGGCCGACGCCGCGCTTGGGGGCGAGGGGTTGCTGTTGCTGTTGCCATTGCCGCCGGCGGGCGTCGTGGCGCCCGGGGTGGCCGGCGGCTGGCTGTTGCCGCCGCCGGCGCGGGTGCCCGTGCCCGTAGGGCTCGGCGCCGAGGTGGGGCCGCCCGGCGCAAAGGTCGTCGTCAGCTGGTTGGCGTCGGTGGGACGCACGGCCGACACCGAGACCGAGTTGGCGTCGTTGGACTGGCTGGGCGAGTAGTTCTGGCTCGCGAAGCCGCACTGGCGCATGATCTTGTTGATGTCTGGTTGGGGACGAGGACGCACTCGCGTGTCAGTCACATGTCGGATGCAACGAGCGACGATCTACACTACACCAAGACTACACCAAGGCGGGACTGGGGCTGGCTGGACTTGTTCTCTTACCTTCCAGGTCGCTCCTCTCGCGCGCGTTCTGGGTCATGCAGCTCTGGCACAGGGCGGCGAAGCGGCCGACGTCGAAGCTGCGGTTGGTGCAGACGCACTGCACGTTGAGCAGGTCCTCGACGCGGTCGTTGCGGATGCGGTCGTCGTCCACATCGCAGATCTGCGTCAGGCGGCGCACGGGCTCGCAGATGCCCACGCACTGCTGCGGGATGTCGTCACGGTCCAGCTCCAGGTCGTCGGCGCGGGCCAGCAGGGGCGCGACGCCGGCCAGGACGGCGATGGCTGCGTTGTGGAAGTGCATGGTGGGCAGGGATGGGGTGCGAGGTGCGAGGTCTCAGTGCTTTGCGTGGCGGGGATGGATGATGGCAGCTAGCTTCTGGGCAGGCGTGGTGGCTAAGACTGGAGGTAGCGGAGTTGTTGTGTAACCAAGATGCAAGTCCACGGCGATGATGAGTCCCCTGTTGCAAGAGTGGCGTTCAGGTCGAAGGGGGAGACGGGCTTCATAAATACCCGGCCATGGTCTTGGCAGGGCAGGCACGTCTCCACCAGGCCGTGGCTCGCTCCTGATCTTCCATCTTGGCGGTCGAGCAACTAGACCAAGACGAGGCTTGACTTCCTGCATCGCCAGCGCGCGACTCAGGCGCGCGCCCAACCCCAGCCCCAAAGGCGCAAAAGAAAGTCCTCTCGATGGGCCGACGGCGAGCCCTATAGCAGGCTGGCTATCGGTGGGCCGCGCCTGCGCGGGGAGTGGAGAGACAGCCGGCAGTGGCAGGGAGATGCGACGGCGGCGAACACGACATGACGGTGCTGCGCCGTCACACGAGCAGGGCCCAGAAAAAAAAGGGGGGGATGGGAGGGGAGGCCTGCTGGTGCGCGTTAACGTTAAACACAAGCATCTTGCTCCGGGCTGTGCTCTCCACGAACGCCCATGTGGTCGCGCAATCAAGGCTTTGCTGGCGCGCTACGCGTGGCCCGGCTCTGGCGATCGCCGCACACGTTGCTTTCCCCGTCCGGAGCCCAAGCTTGGCTCGTTGATCGTCCGTCGTGCAAAAAAAGAGAGACAGAGACAGAGAAAAAAAACACATCTGCGCCCGAGAGAAATGGCGGTGGAAAAGGGGCCCGTCGCTCGAGCGTGCATGAAAGGGGCTGGGGGGAGCTGAAGGGACCCGGGGCCCCCATTCGACCCCGCTCGAGGAGAGGAAAAAAAAATAATCGAGATCAGCCCCGAGTTTCTGCGCAGGCCAGGCGGGCGTTTTGGAGAGGCGGTCGCGATGTCCCTCGCCCCGGGAATAGCTACAATAGGCTCCAAGAACAAGCTCCCACTGGGCCAGGCGCGCGCAGGTGACGTCGCAGCTGCAAGCACTCGAACAGCGCCCATCCCTGGCCCCGGGCATCGTCACCAGGGCTGAGCCACAAACAGCAGCAGGCCAAAAAACCCACGGCCGATGGCAGCGCCCCGTCGCAATTGGGCCACGGCAGTCGACCTCTGCGCACGCCAAGAGCGAGCTGCATTCCCCCCTTGCTCCGCAATGGCAAGGCGCTCTCGTCCCTTTCGTCCCTCTCGTCGTTTCAGAGCCCATGCCGCCATCTCACTCGTCGCTGCCCGACTTGGCGTTTACGTAGGCCAGCTGCGCCTGCCTGCCCGAAGATTTGGGGAGGGGGGCAATGGGGCCTGGTTCGGCTGCGACTGCCGCTCTCGCGTGAACCCACGGCCCGACGCTTACGCTGTCTTGACTCTGCATCCTGCCCTTGGCCGACCAGAGCATTCCTAGAAAGGGCAGGTGGGGATCCTCGGCAGCGGGGCAGGACTGGAGGTGGACCGGATTTCTGGGGATGGACGCCCATGGAAGCAACGTCAACTCGTACGCCCGCAGGCACTTTCCCTGGGTAGGGCGGTAGCCAGCTCCAAGCTAGTCTAGCTTCCTCCAAATAATTGCTTCTTTACCACGGACTGCCGAACCGCCACGATGTTAGCTCGACAAAACCTCCAGGTTGGGCCCCCGCGGCTTGCATTGTATCCATGCCCATTTTTCCGTCTTCGATATGCTTACTTTTGTGGGGGGACGGCGATTCGTCACCAACCCAACCAAGACAATGATTAATATGGACCTCGGGTACATTAAAAATATTGGTCGGGTTATCTTTGGAAAAAGAAACCGGTGCAGAGAGCCGAAACCTCTCTGCCCATCTTCGGCACGTATGTTGAAGCCCGCCTCGCTTCTGACATTGTTGAGAGGAGTCGATATTCTCGTCCTGTCTGTCGATATCTTCTTTGCTATAGTGAACTGTGACTCCAGAAAGTGGAGGGGCGGACGGGGTCTTGGGCTGGCGTCACAGTATTTCCATTTGCCCGTATCTTGTTTCCAGCCGTAACAGGACGTGGTAGCCTTCAAGGTCCATCTGGATGACCGTGTCTTGTGTACTCTGGCGACCTTTTCGACATGTACCGAGAACCGCACGGTTGTCGGTACTAATCTAGGCACAGAGATATCTGCAAAGGAACAATTCAGGCTCAGATCTTACCTGTGCATCATGAATAGAGCCATTTAGATCTGCAGAAGTCTGCCTACGACCCGATACGTGGTTGAGGGATCTCTATACGACCGTGCGAAGGGGTTCTTGAGCAGCGAACCAGACTCGGCGCCCTTCCCTACGAGATGCTGTCGGCGGGTCCGAACCTGCAAGTCACATACCAGTCGCACCTTGTCACTAATACCACGCCGACTAGGAAGTGGAGGAGTAACCCATTTGGCAACCGTGCAAGCCACCACCAGCCAGTCCAAGCCGACTGAAGATAGCGTACCTGAATTTCAAGAGGAAACTTACACCGAACGACACCCGAGGCTGGCGCAGGCCCATTTGCGAGATCGCTTTCTACCGCCGCGGATTCATTGCCGGCGAGAGGAGCCCGGCTTTTTTCGATGCACAAAGCAATCGGCAGCGGCTGAATCTGCCTCGTGTCGCTCTGCATGCTCTTTACAGCCAGCTCCCAAGGCGAGGCGCAGCGAATCCACGCACAAGAACTCCACATCGCCTCCAGAGCCGTCGCCAAAAACCTCGGGCTCCAACTGTTCACGCTCTCGAGGGGGCCGCCAAAAGAACAAATCTCACCCGGGTTCGAGTTCTAGGTAATCCCCCGGGAGAATCAAGGCAATAGCACGAGCTAGCTGACGACGCGGCTTGGCCTCCTCTAGCTCTCCCTCATGGGTTCTTCGCATCCCATCGGGGCTTTCGTGTAGGTCTTAATTAAGCTCGTTGTTTCGCGCGGGAGGGACGCGCAACACTCTTACGTCGACTTCGAGGGCCATTGGATGTTTGTAGACGCGTTGATGGCTGTTTGTGACCCGCTGACTGAGGGTGGTGGGTGTTTCCAGGGGGTATGGTGGAGAAAAAAGCACCAATATCGGTTCTCGGATGGAGGCCGACCAGGAGACCACGCCTTCACAGCGAGGATAGACCGCGGAACGTACCCACGAGACGCCTGCTTCTATTCGCCCCTCGGCATGCATGTAGCTTGCCCCTTTCAGGTTGCGCCTAGTCTTCGCATGATATTCCTCGCCAAGCTGCCCAGCGTGACAGCTACTGCCAACGGAGACATGGATTGGGTCGGGAAGAAAGGTATGGGGCACGCCAACGCAAACACAGTAATACATACGCAAGCGGCAAAATGCGACGTGTGACGCAGCCATGACTGGTTAGTGGCATTAAATTACACAAGCCAGCCGAATGGCTGGCAGTGCGACAGGCGAGCGCAGTGCTGGAATCGCACTAGAACACCCGTTTGAAGTTGCGTGTCCCATGAATTAAACGATGGGCGAGGCATGGGCATTTGGGATGCATCTTAGTTCTGAAAATCTAGCTGCGACCCGAGACCGTAGTCGGCCGGTGATGGAACCGTGAATATAAACAGGAAAGCAGACGCCTCGTCAATGGAATAAAGAACAAGAGATACTAAAACAACCATACAAGGCTCTATTCTACTGCGCCTCGCCAAAGCAAGTCTCCATGATGATACCCGTAATCTGGTAAGGGTCGGCGTTGGACGCCGGCCTGCGGTCCTCGAAATATCCGTATCCCTTGGCGGCACACTCGCGCGGAATCCTGATCGATGCGCCACGGTTGGCAACACCGTAGCTAAAGGAGTCGATAGCTCCCGTCTCGTGCTTGCCCGTCAACCTCTTCTCGTTACCCTCGCCGTACACAGCGATGTGCTCCTTATGCCGGCCCTCAAGCTTCTTAATAGCAGCTTCGATATGCTTCATACCACCCTCCTGGCGCATTTCCTTTGTGGAAAAGTTGGAGTGCAGACCAGCACCGTTCCAGTCGCCGGGAATGGGCTTGGGGTCGACGGAAACCTTGGCACCAAACTCTTCGGCGACGCGGTGGAGCAGGAAGCGGGCAATCCACAGGTGGTCGCCCATCTCGATGCCCTCGCAGGGGCCAACCTGGAACTCCCACTGGGCGGGCATGACCTCTGCGTTGGTGCCCGAGATCTTGACGCCGGCGTAGAGGCACGACTTGTAGTGGGCCTCGACAATGTCGCGCTGCACGACCTTGCCGGTACCCACGCCGCAGTAATAGGGGCCCTGGGGTGCGGGGAAACCGTTTTCGGGCCAGCCGAAGGGACGGTCGTTGAGGTCCAGGAGGGTGTATTCCTGCTCAAGGCCGAACCAGGGCTTGTGCTCGGCATGTGTCTCCATCAACTTGGCGCACTCGTGCCTGTGGTTGAACTTGTTGGGGGTGCCATCGGAATTCCAGCACTCTGCCAAGACCAGGATGTTGTCGCCTCCACGGAAGGGATCGGGGAAAACGGCGACAGGCTGCAGCGGGGTGTGGGTGCATTGCGTCAGTGGGAATTCGCCGAGGGGACCCGAGAGCGGGCTGGGACACGTGGGTCCATGGACAGACAAACCTTCAGGTAGACGTCAGAGTTGTCGCCAGGCGCTTGGCCAGTCGACGAGCCGTCAAAGTTCCAGGTGGGGAGGTCCTCGGGCTTGAAGCCGCCTTCCTTGCCTTCCAGGGTCTAACGTCGGCATCGAGCGGTACAGTTAGTACTGGCGGTTCGCTTCGCAGCGCGGGTGGAGGGGCAGCAGCTGGCCGGTTGCCGGGCGACATGCACGGTGACGTGACGCCCAGCGGAAACGGGGTGGGATTGGGGGTCTTGATTGGGTAAAGAGGTCATTGACTTGCCCTTGACTTTGACCTGACGCCGCCCTCGGAGTCGATCCAGATGTACTCGGCAATGACGGCACCCTTCTGGTCCAGCTTGAGGTACTTTTGCAGATTCTCCGTGTAGGTGATGTTTGCGCTCTTGGTAGCCTGCAGTCAATCGAAGCCAGCATCGCGTCTGTTAGCGGCGCGCCCTTGCAAGTTCCTCATTCTCGGCCACCGGGCGAGCGGAATCGACGGCCTGTAGGGCCCCGCCAGCTGCATCGTCGCGGGCAGCTGAATGCGGGGCTGCGACAGCGGCATGATGCAGGCTGGCTGGGCATTGGTGGAGGGCTGACTGGAGGGCCGTTGCATGGAAGGGAAGGCACTGACCATGGTTGCGGTTGGACTGGCGGTGATTTGGGGATGAAATTCAAGGGTTTGATCGCGACTGCAGTGGATGGGTTTGTTCGACAGCGTTGGCAGAAAGTGGTAGAGAAACAAAAGGGGGAATGCAATGTTGAAAGGGAAGAGATAAGAAAGCCGCCGGCCGGCTGGGAAGCAACGCGACTTTTATCTCGCGGCTGCGGGGAGGCCGTAGTGCAGCCAGATGCAGGCACACCCCGCCAATGACGCCGTGAGGGGCCCAGAGGTGCATCCCAGAAGGAGCATATCCCACCCCTTGCACAGCCCGCCCTCCATGACCGCAGCCGAGCCGGCCCAAGGATCGGATGCTGTGGGGGGTGCGCACTGTGCCAAGCAGCTGTCTACGGGCTGCCGCCGCTTGCTGCCCATGGCTGGCGGGTGGCGTGCTCCGGATTGAGTCAATGGAGAGGCACAAGACGGGCGTCCAAGACTGCCCAGTGCCTTCCTGTTTTGCTCACGTTACGTTTGTGGCGCTGCTTCCTTGGAACCTCTGGACAAATATCCTTGGAGCGCGCCGATCCAAGGCAGGACTTGACACTGTGTAGCAGGCATGACCGGGCAGCGCGATGCAGGACGCCGCCAGCAGCACAGTGCTCGCAGCGAGGAGCCGGCGTCGCAGTGGGGGGAAGATGCATTCTCCCGGTCTGGGCTGCCCGGCTGCAATAGCGGTGGTCGGTGGTCTGGACCCTGGGCGACAACTACTGCACATGGCACGCTACGCTTCATCGCAGCTTCGGCCAGCCTCGAGCCCAAGTTGCAGCCACGCGCAGACACACGGCCACCGTCTCATGCGGCCTTGGGCGGCGCATGATTCTGCTGCTCGCGCCCGAGTAATGACTGGCGGCACCCAGTCGCTGCTTGCCCGCGGCAGTACCGCAGGTCTTGTCGGGGTGTACAGGGCAGCCCGGGAACCAACGGCTTGCCCGGCCAACCGGCTCCAGTGCCGGTCCACCGCCCGGCTGGCCAATGGCGGCACTCGACCTGCCTATCGCGGATGCGTGATTTACGCATGTATCGTAGATACCAGAAGGTCGCCGGCAGCTGATTGGCGACCAGCCGCAAGACTTTTGCACACAGGCAAGTCGGATGAACGCCTGTCTCTTTGGAAGGACGCCACATACACAAAAGGGGAAAACCCCACAGCCGAGCAGGCTAGACAGGACGGACAGGACCAGCCAACATGCAACATGGCATATGCGACGAGACAGGGCTGGAAACAGCCCCAAACCGATAGCGCGAAGCCGCTCCGGACCAAGGCCAGGCAAGGGGCCCTGCTCCTCCGCTCGTCCCCCAGGCTCGGCCAGAGACGGCGCGGGGGAGCGTGGCAGGGCCCCGAAAAGCGCTCAGGTAAGAAATACCCAATTCGATTGAGCAATGTCGAATCGCCGGGCGGGAGGCTATCGGGAGCTATCGGCCTGCGCGGCCAGCCTCCATCTGGCCTGGCCGCCCGCATCCTCCGTCGAGGTAACCGTCCGGACGCGCCCAAGTGGACGGCCGCCGAGAGTGGAGGCCAAGTCCTGCAGCCGCCAGGGTCTCTTATCATCGCTGTCTGATTGGCCGCCTGCGTTTCCGTTATGCATCGGGCTGACCGTCTCGCCTGGCACGCCGATTTGGGGACAGACACAGTGCGAATCCGCCCTCCGTCCCTGAAAAGCCTGCACCGCCCCCCTCCCCAGGGTTAGAGGTGGACTGCCGGCGCAAGAATCAAGCCGCATCCTCCATGCTTGGAAGCTC
Source organism: Nakataea oryzae (assembly GCA_003049435.1). NCBI lineage: Eukaryota > Fungi > Ascomycota > Sordariomycetes > Magnaporthales > Magnaporthaceae > Nakataea > Nakataea oryzae. Next base: position 11,779 of record PYSQ01000246.1, read on the forward strand.
GGCGGCCGGCCCCCGTCCGTATTTTGACTTCGGGCCTCGTGACTAGAAGTGGCCTGCACGTGCCGTGCCCGAGCCTTTGCCAAGCAGCTGCTTGCCCGACAGATGTTAAGACATACGACCAAGGTGGATCCAATGGCCAGGCGGTCACGTGGGTGGTCACGTGGGTGGTCACGGGCAGCCCCCGGCTTACACGCGGCGCGAATGCCGCTCCCCAGCACCGTCATACGATAGCGACGCGGCATGGTCTTCCGGGAGGCCCCCCGGAAGAGGACGGCAGGGCGGACGCGACGGATACGAGCATGGATTCCACAGGACCGGACCACAGCCTCCGTCCTCATCCTCGGACAGCAGTTAGCCCGACGGACTGGAGCGGCTTGGACCGTGCTTCGGTGGGCCGGCGTTTCCGGCCACCACGACACAGTCCCTCGTTCCTGCCCTGCGTGGACCACCTTCCTGCCAGGCCCAACAGAGGATGGAGTCTGGCCATGTTTCGAACCACCTGCAGGCTGCGTCGAATGCAAAAAAAGAAATGACAAAAAAAACCCCCATCCAACCCTTGGTCGGACGGCGAGCACCCAGCCCTCCCGTACCCCGGCCCAATCAAACGAGATGGTGCTGCCACCGTCCCCTGCCGGTTGGTGCTTGCAGCCCCGCTGGCGCGAACCAAACGTTGCTATGGCATAGGGAAGCTTCGCTGGCCGCCGGCTGAGTGGCAGGTGCCCGACTCCGTTGGAGGCAGCTGCTGGTGTAGGTTTTGAGCCCAGAAACCGACCGAGAAGACTGCGATAAAGGGCTCGACATCGCCGGCCACTCACCAAGACCTCGACCACTGCATCATCAGCCTGCAACAACCATCCCTTGAACCGGCAGTCATTCATTGTCACACTGCAAGGGATAACACCCAATATGCCGTTCTTAGCTTCGCCCTCCGAACAAGATGCCCCCGAGGGAACGGTGCCAATCCCCTCGGCCTTGGGGTCCATCCCCCTCCTCGGCACCGTCCCGCTCATTGACCCCGAGTCCCCCACCATGTCCATCTCCAAAATAGCAGACCAGTACGGTGCGTTGTCTGCGCAGGAACCCGGCACCAGCCCGCCTCCACTGCCCATCCCGCTGACCATTCTCTACAGGAGAAATCTTCCGCATGGTGATTCCTGGCAAGAATCCCCAGATTGTGGTTTCCACCCAGGCTCTGGTAAACGAGTTCTGTGACGAAACCCGCTTCGAGAAGACGACGCGCGGCAATGTCATTGAGGTGTGCATCATAACCACCCACCCTCGCTTCCCGCGTGGCCGGCGTGCATTGTTGCTCAACGTATCTTGTCTGTGTTCTAGATCCTCCGCGCAGGGACCCCAGATAGTATATTCACGGTATGTACACTCAAAACCACCGCCCTTGGACGCAGACTCGGTCTGTCCACGTACACTGACATCCCTCACTTTCCAGGCCGGCACCCACGAGGAGGTCTGGCAGGTGGCACACCGCATCCTGATCCCAGCCTTTGGACCCGTCGCGATCCAGGGCATGTTCGACGACATGTACGACATTGCCTCCCAGATGGCCATGAAGTGGGCCCGCCACGGCCCCTCGGTCCCGATCCACACCACCGATGATCTCACGCGCATGACACTGGACACTATCGCGCTGTGCTCCATGGGCTACCGCTTCAACTCGTACTACCACGACGAGCTCCACCCCTTTATCCTGGCCATGAACGCCTGGCTACGCCAGACCAGCGACCGTTTCCGACGGCCCCTGCCCGAGTTCATGTACCGCATCTTGACGCCCGGCACCGAGCGCAAATGGGACGAATACTGCGCCGCCCTGGGAAAAACCGCCCGGGAGGTGATGGAGGCCCGCAAGAAGAACCCCACCGAACGCAGGGACCTCCTGACCACGATGCTGGAGGGCGTCGACCCCAAGACGGGAAAGAAGCTGACGGAGCAATGCGTCGTTGACAACCTGGTCACCTTCCTGATTGCCGGTCACGAAACCACCTCGGGCATGCTGTCGTTTGCCTTTGTCGAGCTGCTCAAGCATCCGGAAGCGTACCGAAAGGTCCAGGAGGAGGTGGACCGCGTTGTGGGCAGGGAACGGTTGCGGCCCGAACACTTGCCCAAGCTGAAGTACATTGATGCTGTAAGTGGCCCACGCTTCCGGCTTGTACCCTTGCGCAGTCTGTAGATTTTGCTGACCGGTGGCTGCTATTGCTTGCGGCTGTTTAGGTCTTGAAAGAGACTCTCCGGATGCGCCCCACGATCCCAGGCATCGGAGTCCGGCCTCTCAAGGACGAAGTCGTGGGGGGCAAGTATCTCATCAAGTCTACCGACAACGTGTTCCTGGCGTTTACCAACTCCCAACTAGATCCCAAGGTCTTTGGCGACACGGCCAAGCAGTTTATCCCCGAGCGCATGCTGGATGAGAACTATGAGGCCCTCAACCGCCAGTTCCCCAACTGCTGGAAGCCGTTCGGCAACGGCGTCCGCGGCTGTATCGGCCGCGCTTTTGCCTGGCAAGAGTCGCTGATGGCCATGGCTATTCTGTTCCAAAACTTCAACTTTGTCTCGCACAACCCCAACTACTCCCTGACTATCAAGGAGGCCCTGACGCACAAGCCCGACGGCTTCTACATGCGCGCAACGCTGCGCCACAACATGACGCCCACCGAGATGGAGCACCGACTGGCGGGTGGGGCTGGCGGTTCCGGCAACACCAAGTCGGCAGAACATCCCCTCTCTCAGGCGCCCACCATCAGCGGCGCCTCAACTCCTGCCGAGCCCGAAGGGAAGCCCATGAGCATCTACTACGGGTCAAACAGTGGAACCTGCGAGGCGCTGGCACACAGGCTGGCGGCGGATGCGTCGACTCAGGGGTTCCACGCCGTCGCCCTCGATGTCCTGGACGCCGCCAACCAGCGGCTCCCCAAGACGGGCGATCACCCGGTCGTGCTCATCACGGCCTCGTACGAGGGCCAGCCCCCCGACAACGCGGCGCACTTTGTCACATGGCTCGAGAACCTCAAGGGAGACAAGGAAATGGCAGGCGTCAACTACGCCGTGTTTGGCTGTGGTCACCGTGACTGGACTCGCACCTTTCACCGCGTGCCGAAGCTGATCGACTCGAAGTTGGCCGAGCTGGGTGCCACGCGCCTGGCGCCCTTGGGAGTCACAGACGCCGCCGATGGGAACACGTTCCTCGACTTCGAGACGTGGGAGTTCGAAAAGTTCTGGCCTGCGCTCGCTGCCCGGTACAACATCGAGCCCAAGGGGCACAACTCATTGGTGGTAGATTCGATCGATGCGCACAGCTCGCTACTTAGCGTCGAGGTTTCAAACCCGCGCTCCTCGGGTCTTCGGCAGGACGTGGGTGAGGCTGTTGTTGTTTCGGCAAGCCTACTTACAGCCCCCGGAGCCCCGGCCAAGCGGCACGTGGAGATCCAGCTACCAGCCGGCATGCACTATTCGGCGGGCGACTACCTCGCCGTGCTGCCGCTCAACCCCAAGGCTAGCGTGGATCGGGCGATGCGGCGGTTCGGGCTAGCTCGGGACGTGCACATCACCATCAAGTCGGGCGCCGGCCACACGACACTCCCGACAGGGCAGCCGGTCTCTGCGTACAGCGTGCTGAGCGAGTATGTCGAGCTTGCGCAGCCTGCCACCAAGCGCTGCTTGCTAGCGCTGGCCGAAGCGGTCGACGAGGACAAGATCAAGAAGCAACTGGCGGAGCTCGCAGGCGACGCATACCAAGCCGAGATCAGCGCCCGCCGGGTTAGCGTGCTGGACCTGCTGGAGCGATTCCCTGCCATCAAGCTGCCGCTGGCGGCGTTCCTCGCCATGCTGCCGCCGATGCGGGTGCGACAGTACTCCATCTCGTCGTCACCGCTCTGGAACGGACGACACGCGACGCTGACCTACTCGGTCATGGACGAGGTGGCTCTCAGCTCGGAAACACCGGGCGGGAACCAGCGACACTTGGGCGTCGCGACAAACTACCTGGCGTCGCTGGGCCCAGGAGACCACCTGCACGTGGCGGTGCGGCCGTCGCATACGTCGTTCCACCTCCCTGATGACGGCGAGCACACGCCCATCATCTGTGTGGCGGCGGGGGCGGGCATCGCGCCGTTCCGTGGCTTCGTGCAGGAGAGGGCAGCGCTGCTGGGGGCCGGGCGTCGGCTGGCTCCCATGCTGCTGTACTTTGGCTGCCGAGACCCGGCGGTTGACGACCTCTACCGCGAGGAGCTGGACCGGTGGCACAAGGGCGGGGCGGTGTCGGTGCGGCGGGTGCATAGCCGCAAGCCCGACGACAAGGGCGTGCGCCACGTGCAGGACCGACTGTGGCGCGAGCGCGACGAGGTGGCGTCGCTGTGGCAGGCTGGGGCCAAGGTTTTCGTGTGCGGAAGCCGTGCGGTCGGGGAGGGGGTCAAGGAGGCCTTCTTCCAGGCCATCGTCAAGGGGCGGGACTCGCCGAGCGAGGTGGAGGCGGACAGGGAGGAGCTGCAGGAGTGGTACGAAACGGTACGTAACAAGCGCTACGCCGCCGATGTTTTTGACTAATTAGCCCAGCCGCCGGCCCCCGACTCCTCTCCTTTTTTTTCTTTTTCTTTTCCTTTGCCTTTTTAATTTGTTTCTACTCTTTTTCCCCTTCTCTCCGCGTGTCTACAGTATGTTATATAGACTTCTCTCCATGTGTCCACAGTATGTTATATAGACAGACCTCTTTCAATTGGCGTTATTTAATGGTAGATTGATAATCTAGCTCCGCCCGTACGTGCGCTCCCGTAAATGTTGAGGCACCCGCCCACCTGGACGATGGAAACCACAGCGGTGGACGGCTTTGTTGACTTGCTTGATTAGGGATGTGCGCTCTGCACGGCCCTGACTCGTTGCACTGGATGCCGCTGCACGCACGGACCCGGGGAAGCTGCCTGGCAGCCGACGGCTGTGGAAATCACGACGCCCAAGGCATGCTGCCATCCCAGCTAGGCAAGGGCGATCCCCCGTGCCTTCCCTTCCGAAGCGCGTGGCTGATGGCTCGCGGTGGCCACAGCTCTGAGGCGTGGCTTCCCAGACACCCAGACTCGGATCGCTCAACCGCTGTCCGTCCGAGCGGGGACGAAAGGGTTAAAAGGGCTAAAAAGGGCGGGCAGGCATGCGATTGACTGGACGGGCTGGGTTGGCTGTGCCCGCCGTTCACCTACGTCTGCACCGAGCGTGCCATCACAGCAGCCGTGCTCGGTCGGGGTTTTTTGCGCGGCCACAGCCAGCCAGCCGCCTGCTGACCGCTGCGGGCAGAGCACGCATGCGACCCAAGCCAAGAAAACAATGCCGGGCTTCCAACACTTGCTCCTTTTGGCCGTTGGGGCTTCCACGTAGTCTCGTTTGCTCTGCAATTTCACTCATACACCAATCGCCCACATCGCTATTTTTTTTCTTTCTTCCTCTCCGCCGGACCGGCCGACGGCGGCAAAAGCCTCACCTTGCGCTCGAGCTGCAAAGAAGACGGACAGAGGATTAAAAAAAAAAACATAAAAAAAAAGCGGACCGTCAGCGCTATCGCGGAGCTGCTCGGGATTGTCGCGCCACCACCGCTCGCCCCCGCCAATGCCAGGCGACGGGGCCACCAGCAAGCCAGCGGCGCCGGCTGCGGGCAGCAGCACCGGCAGCGCGACGGTCAAGGCTTCGGCAAGGTATGGTCGAGATTTAAAAGGCGACGGGCCGGCTTTCATTTGCTGGTCACCTCGCGCGCGCACAAGTGGGCTGGGATCTGCTTGGGTGTGTGCCCGCCGCCTGCCGAGACTGCAGGCTCAAACGTGGGACTCGCGATTTGCCCTGGGGGAGCCCCTCTCTTGTCCCCTTTGGGCAACCCGTATATGTGTGCGCGCGCGGGAGCCTGCGCCAAACAAATAAAAAAAAAAGATATACACACACGAGATCACGTCGGGACCGCGAAACCCGCTGACCCAGACACGGCAGTTCCGCGAAGCCCCAGATCCTGACCTTTTCGCTGGACCAGCGCCCGCGCGCCACCAGGGCCAGCCAGCCCAAGGCCCGGACCGGCTGCAAGACATGTGAGTCTGGCCCCGTCCATCCATCTATCCACGTCTCCATCACGTCGCCGTCACTCCCACGTGGGACCTGCGACCAGGGAACCAGATCCGGCATCCAGGCACACCCTGCCGCTAGTCCCAGAGCCTCGCCCGCTGACCATTCCCCGCGCCCGCGTCTGTTGTCCAGGCAAGTAAGTTGAGCCACCACGCTGGCTCCCGCCCGCCCGCCCTGTACTACCCATGCCAGCCTGCCTGCCTCCCTTCGCTCCTGCCAAGCCTGCTCCGAACACGCCCGGTCGCCGAGCCTAGAGTCACAGTGCCACCCCTCCTCCTGTCCAGGGAAGACAGGACGCACGCCACTCTACGTACCGCCCCTACGGTTTGCTGGTGTTGTTGCTGCTGGTACTGCTGTTACCCCCCTCCCACCATGCTGACGGCCCAATCAACCCCCACACCACAGAAGGAGACACGTAAAATGCGACGAGGCCAAACCGGCATGCCAGCGCTGCGTCAAGTGGCAGGGCTTCTGCGAGGGGTACGAGCAAGCCTCACCCCCAGACACGCGGGGCGAAGCTGCCACGGGCCCCAAAAGGCAGCGCCGTCCCAAGAAGGATGTCGCGGCAGTGACGGCGGCGGCTGCCGCCCAGCAGAACTCGGTGGTCGTCTGGCAACCCACCGAGCACCAGGGCATGTATAACCAAGACCCGGACAAGGTCTACTTCGACAACTGGCTGCAGGTCTCAGACATGCTTGATGGTGGCTTCTTCAAATCCGACCTGTGGACCCGCACCATCCCCCAGCTGAGTCGTGGCGACCCAACCTTGCGGTATGCATCCATGGCCATTGGTGCTCTGTCGCAGGCCATGGCCATGGTCCCGCAGTCCAGCAGCACGCCCTGGACCGGGTCTGGCTCGCCGGCTTGGGACCAGGCCAGCAACGGCACGCTCGTTGCCCACTCCCGCCACTACCGGGACGCCGTCGTCTACTATGGCCGGGCCCTGCGTCTGGCCGGCGAGAGGCGGACCAATCACAGTCGCCAGATGGCGGGCCCAAGCCAGGGTGGCCAGGATCAGAGCCGCGCTAGCCACGGCCGCAACGACAGCCACGCTCAAATACACGCCGAGACCCAGATGATGATGCAGGGCGGCCTCCACGGTGAGGATGCCCTGCGTGCGACCATGCTCTCGTGCATTCTCTTCATCTGCTTCGAGACAATCCACGGCAATCGCCAGGCCGCGCTCAGCCACATGGTGCACGGGGGCCGAGTCGTGGCCTCGTGGGTAGAGTCCTGCTTTGTCCGGCAGCTGATGCGGATGGGCCTGCTCCCCTCCCCACCGCAGTCGGCCGAGTCGTCCCCGGCACCGGACCAGGCCGAGTCGCCTGCGCGAGCGGAGGGAAGCATGGCAATGGAACCGAAAGAGCTGCCCCTTCCCGTCCTCGGTACGTCGCCAGAGCCGTATGTGCTCCAAGACGAAGTAATACAGCTGTTCCAGCGTCTGGACTGCCAGGCCATCTCGGCCAAGCTGCGGATCGAGGAGGAGGAGGAGCAGGAATCCTTTGGACAGACGCACCCGCAGTCCATCTCGAGGACCGCCTACGTCATGCGCAACATCTCTCGACGCGCCTTTCCCGACCTGGCCGAGGCGCGGCGCAAGTGGGACACCATCTCGCACTGGCTCATCAAGATAGAACAGACCATAAAGATGCACAGCGTGCCCCCGTCGGCAAGACAGGAGGAGCTCATGACGGAGAGTGTGGCTTTTATCAAGCAGGAGCCTCTGGAAGGAGAAGGTCCCCTGGACAAGCCCGGCCATCCACTCCTGGACGGCTCTCGATTCTCTCCCGATCCGCCATCTAGCCAGGGCACGGCCGAGAGCCCCGCGCCGTCCGAGGAGGAGGTCTATCCGGACTGGGACCAGCTAAACGTGGAGCTGCTTGGTTCGTTCGGGGCGGCGTGGGCACCACTGTACCAGCGCACCCTGCGCGAGTACGAGGCGGCACTGGCCAACGGCAACGGCGTGCCGTCGGCCGAGATCTCGTCGTCGATACTGCAGGCGGTCAACATACAGGCCCATTACCACCTTTCACGCATGTGGGCGCGGTCCCGCGGGTTTGCGGACCTGACGGCGGTGCACGCCATGACGCCGGACTTCCGCGAGTACTGCCGGCTTGGCGAGCTGCTGCTCCGCGGCCGCGCGGGCGTCAACTTCAGTTTCGACATTGGGCCGACGCTGGGGCTGTACCACACGGCGCTGGCCTGCCGCGACCCCGCGGTGCGCGAGCGCGCGATCCGGCTGCTCGAGAGCTATCCACGCCGCGACGGGTTCCTCGACAGCCGGGCCCTGGTTGCGGCGATGCGCCTGTCGCAGGAGGTCGAGGCCGAGAACGCGCTAGAGGGCAGCGTCGAGGAGCAGTGGGCCCGGCTCAGGGAGCGGCGCTACGTCATGGACGAGCGGCTGCCCATCCTGACGTGGACTTGCATGCGCAAGAATTGGCAGACGGGCAGCTGGGTGCTGCAAGATCACATTTTCCGCTGGTAGATTTGTAAAATGGACGCGTCTAGAGCAACAACACGCGGCATAATTCGGGACCTCTATGTCGATGCCAAGCCGGGGCTAGCAAATGGGGAGCTGTCCAAAATCACGAGCTGCCCACGCACTAGGGAGCTTGACTCCCTCCGTCTCCGCCGCGTCGACCTCGACTCAGCGGCGACGAAACGAGCGCGCACTCGCTCGACGGTTGTGCATCATCAAATCACACCACGGCGCTGCACATGCCGCATGCCAGCTCGTAAGATCACTGGACAGTCCCCCAGCCCCTCAGGCCGATGTTGATGGCGCGTCCCAGATGGCTTGTAGCGGCCTGGAGGAGCTGCTGGCGATTGCGCAGGCGGGGGAGATCGAGGTGCCGATTAAGAAAGTGTGGAGCCTCGAAAAGGCGTGGGAGGCACGCCGGAACTGGGGTAAGGCTGAGGGCATGTGCTCTGTGCTCGGTCGTCATCAGGGTATCATCATGCTGAGGGTGGCGATCTGCTTAGCTGATTAGGGCAGAACGAGGTGGTGGTTGGCTGCCGAGCGAGCGGTCGGTGAAACTTGTTCCCGGAGAGGACGGCTTCTCAGTCAGGGGTTCTTTTTATTTAGGCGAGATCTTTCTTTTTTCCCCCTGTTCGCACCATGATGGGGCCGTTTGTGTTCCCGCCTGCGCAATGGCCGCCACCTTCCCGCTGGTCGAGAGCGAGTCGACACCCACGGCGGATCCGCAAATCGGGGGTCGGGGCTTTATTGGCTTGGCGGGGTGGGAGAAACGCGCTCTCGATCAGTCGGCTTCTGAGGACCTGAGACGTTTCATGGCGCCGGTGGGGGAGGGTGGGGAGGGTAGAGCACTTGGGGAGGAGGGTCGTGGGCGAAACCCCTGGAACGGGCCGGGGTGGGCGCCATCCGACAAGGCGAGAGCGCTAGCGGCGCTAACAGCAGGCGGCCGCGGGGGACGCCAGGAGCCGTTAGCCCCGCTACCAGGAACACCCTGAAACGCCCAGAGCCGCCCTCCCTGCCCTGGCAGCCCATGACCTACCTACCTGTTCATCGATCGCGCTCTCTCCCGTCTGAAGTCGCGACTTGGATCTCTCTCTCTCACTCTCCCTGCATCCTTACCTACTTTAACTGAGCCTCGTTCGCGTCCTGGAGACGAACCGGTTCTGGCTGGGCCATTTTCTTTCTTAAACTTTGGGTACTGGAATCATCGACACACAGCCAAGGACGGACAAAGACAAAACAGAGGAGGTGACAAGGGCGCGCATAAGAAAAGAAAAAGAAGACACACCAAGGAAGAAGACCAGCACACCCGGCCCGGACAGCTGGCGCAACCGCAAGCAGAAACAAAAAAAACCGGCACAATGAGTCCCTCAGAGAGCTGCGGCAAGGCCGGAAACGGCAGCAAAAAGTACCGCGACACCAGCTCGGAACGGCCAAGCAGCCGCGACGACGGCTCGAGCAGCAGCAGCGGCGGCCACGACGCGGGAGAGTCGCTGATGGGCCACGCGGAGAAGCAGCGGCGTTGGACCGACGCGGAGGAGGGCGGCGAGCGCAGGGCGACGGCGTGGCAGGACACGTGCGAGGCCTTCAACCGGTGCCGGTGGATGGTGGACGTGGCGCTGCTGCTCTTCATCATCGGGCTGCTGATGGAGAGGCGGGCCAAGACGTACGGCTTCTGCGAGTACGAGGGCACGGGCGACATCACGGGCTTTGCGCCCAAGAGTAGGTTACCCCCAGGCCCTGGTGGTGGTGGTGGTTTTGCGGGCTGGGGCTCCATGGCTAACGGCGGGCTGTTTTGCACAGTATCGCAACAAATAAAGACGTTTGTGCCAGACTTTGGCTTCATGCCCGAGAACGCGTCCGAGTTCTTTACCGACGCGGTGCAGCAAAAGTGGCTCGGCATGGTCCCCAGTAAGTTTCTTTTTTTCCCCCCGACGTCTCCCCAGCACCGGCGCGCGCGCGCATGGCCTGGCTGACCACCTCACCCCCAGAGGGCCTCGGATACGTCAAGGTGGACAACCCGGAGCTGTACAATAACCTGCCGCACCCCCTGACCGAGTACAACGAGACGACCGTCTTCACGACGTCCATGACGCATCAGCTGCACTGCCTGCACTCCATCGCCAGCGCCTTCTCGGCCCAGGCTGCAAAGGACCCGAGCAATGTCCCAGGCGACGACGACATGGCCTGGCACCTCAGCCACTGCTTCGAGTACCTGCGCCAGAATATCCTCTGCTGCGGCGACACGGCCCTCGAGGGCCAGGCCACCACCTTCCCGCCCGGCATGACGGGCAGCGACGGCTGGGACGCCAGGCACGTGTGCAAGAACTACGACCAGGTCTACGCCTACCTCGACGAGAACCGCGTCGACGACCAAGTGTGGATATGACGGGCCCGCTTCCTTCCTCTGCCTGCCCCTTTGTCTTGTTGTGCTGCTGTCTCTTTAATGCCCTGTACCATTTATATAGCGTTTGCCAATACCCATGATTCTTCAATGGACGGATTCTCCTTTGCCTCGCTGCTGGCATCCTGCCTCTGCCCTTTGTCCGCTTGTCGCGCTCGGCTTTTTTTTATCCTGGACACGCGTGACGCCTTGACTGTGGCCGTGGTTGATGCCGCGGAATAATGAGCACGCACAAGCTCTTTGTCCATCAAGCCATCTCGCCGTCGTCGTGGCTTGGGAGCCTATATATTTCGTCTGTGCCAGGCCTTTGATATCATCAACCCTCTGCCCTCCGCTGCAGAACCGGCCCCAAGGCCCCTATCCAGTAGCTCAAAGTAAACGCAGCATATCTAGACCGCTTAGCCCCTCTAGACAGCATTCTTCCTACTCCTGCGGCATCGACAGACGCCAAACGACTGACTGACCAGAACCACCACCCCTACCAGACATGATGGCCTGCGGCTTCGAGTACATCGATGCCATGGATACCTCCGACGCCGACCGTGGCCACTACGCCGCCATCTCGTCCGCGCTGGCTCGCGTGCGCGCAGAAGGCCTGGCCTGGGTCTGGCTGGGGATCGACCTCTCCGCGCCCTCGGACACCCGGGCGCGGTGTGAGTGTGAGAAAGTGTCCCTCGCTACGGCCCCGCAAAGTGAACTCCATCACGGCTACGATGGCGACGAGGTCGCCAGCCCCCGTCCTGAGATGGGCTTCCAGGAGGAGCCGGAAGAGTATCCCTGGCCCCCGTGCCGTGATGAATACGTTGCCTGGCCTGATAACACTGGCCTGTCCCTTCCTGCGCATATAGTAGAGACGGACTCGGAGCTCGAAGAAGCCGACTGCGGTTTGCTTGATTACGAAGCAGACGACGAGAGCAACAGCCGCGGCGCAGATGATGGGTATGACGACGACGACGACGACTATTGCGACTACTACGAGGAGCTCCAAAGCCTCCTCCACCAGTCCTCCGCCTCGGGCCGCTACTCCAGGTCCCGCTTCCCGGACCTGTCGGCCACCTTCTCCCCGCCGCCGGCCCGCATGCTGTCCCGGACCCCGCCCCCGCCGCCTCTCGTGCCCGGCCATGCCAACGAGCCGCGGACGTGCCCCTTGTCCGCCGCCGCCGCCGAAAGAGCCAAGGAGGCGGACAAGGCCTCCGCCGCCATCACCGGCCCCACCACCACCACCACCGAGGGCCCCGAGCCCGCCCCCATCGACGCCGCCATCTCGGGCATCCTGCGCCGGGCCGCGGCCGCGTGCGCGCTGGCCCGGGACCACCACCACCACCACCACCACACACGGGGCCGCGGGGCGCTGCCGCCGCCGCTGCGGCGCGCGGCCGACTGGCTCGCCGAGCGGGCGGCCCTGGCGCGCCTGCTCCTGGCCGAGGTGGGCGCCGGCAACGAGGAGCTCTACGGGGAGGTGTGGGTCACGCTCGGCCACGTGCGCCGCCTGGCCGCGGAGCTGGAGGAGGCGGTCGCCGTGCTCGAGGGCCGGGGCGTCGGTGGTGGGTTTGTGTAAAGGTATGTTTTGAGTGGTATTTTTTTTATTTTTTTTTATCTTATAACTCTTCTTTTTTTCCACCAATAAATCATGGTGTATTATTGCCTAAACATCTGCATCTCATCTCTCTGCGCTCACGGGGATAGACATAGTACAAGAATCACAACACGAGCCGTCACCTCATCTTGCCTCGTGCAGGTTGCACAGACGACTTTGGTCTTTCCAAATACTGGAAGCTGGTCACGCCCGCCTGTCAGCCTTGCCAGAGCATGTTTCGCTGACAACAAGGCTGGTCCGTAGGCTATCCCCCGCTCATCTTACACCATAACCCTGACGGCCGCCGCCGTCGGCAGCAAACAAAGCAGAAACTCGAACATCTGCTAATTTTGGAACCCCGACTTGTGGCGTGGGAACTGACAAACCAGACTGGCCAGACGAGCTGAAGAAAAGACATAATGTCTCTTCCACAGGCGCCTTGTCTACTTGCCAGGCCCAAGCAGACAATGCGGGCAATCTCTGTTCTTTGTCAATTGCGCGCAAAGCCGATTGGGTGCTAGCCTGATTTCCTAGACAAAGACTCGGCGGCACATTCAGACATGGTAGTCTCCTCTTTGTCCTTTGCAGCCGGCAGCCAGTTTTCGTTTTTATAAGTATCTCCATCACGGGTGGTTCAAGGCCTCAGACAGAACAATCCCATCTGCATCTGCTCAACTCCGGACCTTTCCCAGGAAAAGAACTTGGGGAAACAGCAGCCAACACAGCAACAACAACAACAACAACAACAACAACAACAACAA